>JAUEJL010071238.1:0-16563 GCA_032274825.1 Drosophyllum lusitanicum | reverse complement strand
AGGACACCGATGAGAAGCCACGAAACAAAATTGCGCTGGTGTTGTGGAGCACAGATTCAAGCCATGGCTTCTAGTCATAGATTGTCGCCGAACTTCGTGTTAGGGATTAGGACGGTGGGGAAGACGAATTTGGCACCATCACCGGCGGTGTATTTATTCTGATGAGGTAATCCCGCTTCTGCGAAGAAAATTCATGGCATGGTTAGAAAATTTCTGGGATGGTTAGTGTGTGACTGCGTGTTATAGGGAAATGAGGTATATATACTTGTAAATTAGGTTACATAGGGCCATAGGGGAATGAGGTGTAAGATTTCACTTCGAACAGTTCAGAGGTGGGGTGATTCATGATTGCTACCATATTTATCTTAATTTCAAATTAAGTATAATTCCCATTTTTAAAAAGCAAAGACTCAATCTGGTATAGTTATCGAGAGTAAAGAAGGTAAAGAAAGAAGAAGGGTATTTAAGAGATTCTACTTGTGAATTAAATTAGGGATTATGTTTTCATATTTTAAATAACTAATTAATATTAATTTAACTAGAAGGACGTATTTGAGAGTTTAAAGGTTTTAGGAGGATATTGTTGTAATATTAATTTTTGTAAGAATATATATGTAATTAAGAAAGTTTATAAGGATATATATGAAATTCTCCTTCAATCTAAGATGTCACGTGCAGAAGGTAGCCAAAAATGTAATCACATTTACAAGCCAAAAAGAAAAGAAAAAAAATCAACAACATACAATCAAGGCTTAATTTCATCAAAAGTTAAAAAAGAAGTCAAAAACAGAAAAGACGAGGAAAGAAAAGTGATACAAAAGAAGAATTATTGTTTGATCCCTCCGCCTTGATTAATTCCTCGTGACAACAATAACTTGTACATACAACACATGAATTATGATTCGATCCTAAATTTGATGTAGCACTACCACCTACTGCTACGCAGCAATCTCACCCTTCGTCGTCGTCTTCTTCTTCTGCATCACATTAAAAAACACATTATTGTCAGAAAATTTCAAGATACTTTGACGGTGCTGGATAGTTCTTTCACAGTTGCCTTGCAAGGATATATGGACATGCTTAGGTGTTTTTGGAATCTTGAAAAGGGCATGAAAATTATCATTTAGTATTTTAAATTCTTGTTTTTTCGGTTGGATTGCCTTTGTTTTTTTTATTGTATATAGTGACTTTGTATCGTCGTTAAAATCTTTGAGACTTTTAATAATAGTAGTAGTATATTCTCTGCTTTTCAAAAAGCCTAATTAAATAGCTAGAGTCTTTTGAGAAGCACATCTAATGCGCGCACATTACACTGCATCCTATACATCGCAACGCATAACGCATCACACCCAAGATGTGTTCTAAGCCATAAATCTCATTCTTTGCTGTTACATGGTACTATTTGATGAGGGTTAGCATAGTTTTCCTCTTTTTAATGCTGACTCTTGGTCTTCTGGACATCAACATGTTTCTCAATCTAGTGCTTAGAGGAGATATAGGGGCAACGCCAATGCGGTTCTAAACACCTAGCTTCTTCTTCTCCTAGAAGGGTCATGTCCTCCTTAAGCAACCATCTCTTTTGCGACAATGATGCCATATTATAGTTAACAAAGTACAACACCAACATAACAAACATGTATATCTTGATTTACTTTTAATTAGGGAACGAGTTGCTTTTTGTCAAATCAAAGTGACACAAGTCTAGTCAATGTATTTGAGAACCTCCTACTCGCAACGAGACAAAGAAGCTATATAGTTTTGCTTGGATATTTGTCGTCTTGATTTGTTTGTATTCTTCTCTAAACGAGTCACTAGTTTAAAAAAATCAATCCTTAAGAAAGAATTAAATTATTATGATTTAGTTATACACAAGTTATGCACATTACATTGGAGACATAGATGGACTTGAGCATAGGCTTCTTTTTACAGTGCGTCAAGGTGCATATATAAGCGCACGGACTCTCTGCCTAGGGTGTGAGTCGACATAGGCTCAAGTGCACTTGGTATATACTAGACCTTTTTAAGCCTTTTTCTGTAAACTAAACACACTCACTAGCATCTTGTTAGTATTTTAAGCCTAGCCTCTGGAACATGAGTTACAAACTTAAAAGAAAAACACTAGAATAGGGCAAAATTGACTTGCCTTTCAAGACTACCAATCAACTTACAAAACCAGTTCTAAAAATTCTATACGGTCGATGCTTGAAAGCTTTAATACAGGCCCCTCTGTGGACCTAGGATTTTAATAGCAATGGCAGCGAGCATGTACCTTCTGGTAATGCAACTTTGAAACTTAACATATATATAATATATGTATATATACAAATATATAATCTATATCTAAGTGGCTGACCAAGTTAACTAAGAGGATTAAACTTTAAATTAAGCATCACCAATATAATGTTTATCCACATAATCTAGTGTTAACACATAATTCTTTAGGAGTTTGAGTATTCTAGTCATATTAGGAAATGAAGATTAGTTGAAGAATTATTTGTAGTGTATATAGTACTAGTGTGGGTATGTTAGTATGTATATGCTATATATAGTAAAGTCATTCAAATGCCAAGTTATTAACCCTTAAATCCTTAAGGCCTAATTCGAAGCAATATCTCAATTATGTAACAGTACTTGTTTGATACTCTAAGTTCTAAAATGTTAGCTAAATGATACATAAACAAGATATACCTCTTTACCTTTTTCTTTTAAAATGATGCACCTTGCATTTATAAAACTCACGCCTTCATATGTGCATCGCGCATAGGCTCCTCGACCCCTTATGCAGTGTGCCTAAGCCTTAAATTAAATATTATCTCTACGAGCATTTAGATTTTTTAAGGTCATTTTAACTTAATTAGTACAACTACTAAAGCATCTTTTATAATACTTTACAATTTAAACTAAATTTGGATTAGATTGGATTGGATTGGATTGGATTTAATATGCAATAAATCATATGAGTCGGTTACAAATTATTTAAACCAATATTAGTAACGGTCAAGATTTTGATTAATGGTAGAATTTAATATGTAATAATATATATCTACACTACTATATAAATCATTTAACATTCTCTCTTTCCTTAATTTTAAGAGTTCTTAAAGTTCTTAAAATTCAATCAATACAAAATATTGACTTTTCAGTTTTCATTATATCTAAAATAATCTCATCCACTCAATCTTTAACCATTATATCTTTTAATTTACTTTAACTTTTTATTCCTTTAAAATAGAGTTAATAGTCAAATTCATCCTTTAATTTTGTCATTTCTTCCGATTTGATCATTTAACTTCAAAAGTGACCAAGATGGTCATTTAAGATCCATTTTGTGGTCTGAATGGTCCTTTCTAACGTTAGACGTTAGTTATCTCCGTTAAATTAGGGTAAAATGACAATTTTACCCTTTTGTTTCTATTTTATTCTTTTATTTTTAACTTTTACTCATTTTATATACATTAATTAATAATCAAATATTGTTTCAAGGTAAAATAACAAATCAACTTTTTATACATTAATTATTAACTTTTATATTTAAGTTTTACTCTATTAAATTAGATGTTTACCGGTCATCTCTCTCTCTCTCTCTCTCCACCACACACATTCAAACAAACCACCACCACCAACCACCACACCACCACCACCAACCACCACACCACCGCCACCACACATATTTGATGTTTCAGGTGGCTTTGGAAGAAAGAACAGAGAAAAGATGTGAAGTTTGACTACGCTATTCTTCTCATTTCGAAAGAAGTAACCAACACCACCATCGTCTCCCTCACCTCCTCTTAATCTCTCTCTCTCCACCGCACATTCAAACAAACCACCACCGCTAACCACCATCTCCACCGTCCCAATTCGATGTCTCCACCACCATTGCCAACCATCATCTCCACCATCCCAATCGATGTCTCTAGCACCATCTCCACCTTTCTCACTCTCTTGACTCCGCACCGCCACCACCGTCAACGAAAATAAGGTGAAAAACACAAAAAACAAAGTTCAAACACAAAATCAAACCTACTGTTCTTGAAATCAAACCTAGATCTAGTTTAAACTAGATCAATCACACACAAAATCAAACCTAGTTAAGAAACCCTAACCAAATTTGAAGCCAGATCTGAACGAGAGTCCAAAGAGAGCAGCGGCCAAATTTGAAGCCGTAAACTGAACAAGAAACCCTAACCTAGATAACAAACTCGATCTAAAATTAGTGGCGATGGCGGCAGCGAAGAAAGAGAGCAGAGGTGTCAATGGCGAAGTGGTGGCTTCTGTTGGTAGATGGTGAAGTGGCGGTGTCTTGGGAGTGCAAGAGAGATCCGACGGTGGCGGTGGCGGTGGCGGTTGGTGATAGCGGTTGGTGGTGCCCAGAGGGTGGTGGTGGGGCGGTGCATTGGAGATGGCTACCATCTCATTTGAAGAGAGAGAAGAGAGAGAGGAGAGAGAAAGTGTAGTGTAGTGTGTGAGAGAGTGTTAAAGAGAGTAATACTTAATTTATTATACAAAAAAAGATAAAATAATATTAAAAAGTAATTAAAAAGTAGAAAATGGTAAAAAAACTGAAATACCCTTGACTTAATAGAGTTGATTAACGATCAACTAACGAAAAGACCTTTTTCGCCACAAAATGGATATTAAAGGACTATCTTAGTCACTTTTGAAATTAAAGAACCAAATAGGAAGAAATGGCAAAGTTAAAGGACGAATTTGACAATTAACTCCTTAAAATATACTCTCCCACACTAACACATTCTCACACAAACACAATTATCCACCCACATCAACATAAGTCTCAAAATTTTATTAACTTCTCTCTTCTTATTTCATAAATATAAATGTTTTTTTCTTATTTTAATGTCTTTTAGAATTTTTTAAAATTAATATAATAGTTGATGCAAATAAAAGAAAATTTGAAAAAAACGGACATGTTGCTGTAGAAATTTGGATGTCGTTATAAATTGAAATTTATAATCCTTTTATTGTTAGGTCTAAGAGGTCATTATACCCTTTTTTGATACAAACTGAAATTTATAATCCTTTCTCGGCCAAAAAATTTGGATGTTACCTTTATTGGCAATTTTCGATATTTAGGTTACCTTTCTCGGAAATTTTCCCATTTACAAATATCATATTTACCCTTTATAATATTTCGAAATATCATATTCAACCAAATTCTTAGTTTTATCATTTTGAAATATTTTATAATCATTTTAGATTCTTTTTTTAATTATAACCCCTAATTGTAACAATAATGACCGATAACTTATATGAAAAATACAATCATGTCTCTTCGTATCATGATACATTTCTGTCGTTACGTCTGCCCTCCCCCTCGCGTCGATGTTTCTGCTGTTGGTCAGAGTGTTGATGTCGTATATCGTTATTTTTTTAAATTCTTATTTCACTTGTGTTTTATTATTATTTAATATGTTTTTATTTAATATATATTATTTTTTAAACCAACTCGTGTATCACACAGATATTTATTCTAGTACTCTTATACATAAGTATTTTCTTAACTAGGCTCAACTATAAAAATTTATAATATATATGATAAAAAACAGATGTTTGCTTATATGATTAAATTTTGGTTTACACCTTAATCGATAATCACACCCTTCTCGCTCTAATAAGTCGCTTCAAAAGCGACAAATTAAATTGACATCTTATAAAAAACATGTTTTCAGACGCATCGCATGAGTGAAATACAAGTTCTAAGAGTATGTGTTCTCTTTGTAATCTTTTATGGGTGTCTTCTTCCTAACAAAATTCAATTTAATGCTAGATAAATCTCTGAAAATTAGAATACTAAGGGGTTGTTTGTTAAAATAGAATAATTAAGCACTGAATGATTCTGTGATCTGAATAATTTAAATCTCTAAATGTACATGATGTTTGATAAAAGTTCTGAATAATACCAATTATCATTTTAACCTTAATAGTGATATAATATATTATACAATATGATATGATTGTTTAACAAGGCAATATGTGAAAGAAAGAGTATTAGGGTAAAATACTTTGTGCTTAATGATTAAAAATGTACTTTAAGGTAGAATGATTCAGCAGTGTTAATATGTTTCATTCAGCATAATCTTCATTCAAAGGTGGCAATCAAACACGCTAAATGCTGAACGATTTATCATTAGCGCTATATTGTTCGGCATTCAACGCTGAATGGTTTCATTAAACAGCAAATAAACAACCCCTAAGTCTTATTCAAAGTGTGTCTCGCCAAATTAATACATAGACATCATAAATTAACCTAGCAAACCTATTCCTTGCTTGAGAAGTGGTTTGATCGGTTCTTCCACCTTACCTTCTCCTTTTTATGTTATTTCATTCTCCTTTTTATATAATTCATGTACTCTCTTACCATACGAACAAATTTTTGTGCGTATATTAATTTATATATGGTTTTAACTTCTGAGGAGGCTATAGTGAGGTGTTCTCTAAGCGGCGTTGGTTGTACATAGAGATAAGAGTGTTTTTGATATTATTAAATTCATGCATGTACGCACGCGCAAAGACATATACATACCTTGCATTTTCAGGTAGTGTGATTCCAAACAGATATCTAGGATCTTGAGATTTTGACTCTGAAATGACAAAGTTAAGTTGTCCTCACTGTACTAGCATAGCAGTAGGGACATGAAATTTATACACTGTCTCCATGTTGGCCATGTAACCGATTGGTGAGGGATCCCCTAGCTAGGATGGATTACCAAAAAAGTAAGTTATTGGCTTATCAGTTTTTTACATCTTTATTTTTAGTAACAATTATATCCTGTCATTATTTTGTAACGTTCTTTTAATTTGGAATACCTTATCTAGAAGCTAACCATGTATTTCACTTTTTCATCATGATATCTCTTGTATCAGAAACTATTTTATACGTCATCAAGTATGCATCCAATTTTTCTTAGCAAAAGACATGCTTAATGACCAAGATCCCTTTACAAAATTTGAAAAGACAATAATACATCTAGCTAGGGGTGTTCATTATTTATTTTCGAAGCGTATAAAGAGATAACCCAACCAAAGCGATCGACAAAGAAGTTCAACCAAACCGAAGTGTGAAACTTAAATATATATAGGTAGATGTTCAATTTCGGAAATGGGAAATCATATAAACCTAAGAAGAAATATTCAATTCATAAAACATATATTTTAGAAAAATTATATTTCTTCCTACTTTTTCCTCTTACTTCATCCTCCTACTCACCACAATATGACATGTGGACTTCACTAATTCTTTTTTCTTACCTCCTCCATTGATTTTGACACTTGTATTGATCTTGTGAGTAGGAGGATAAGTACAAGTAAAAAGTAGGTTTTCCAGTGAAGCAGAGCCATACTTAATAGGCGAAGGGGAGAGCTTTTCTAAATCGAAAATTACAAAGTTGGGGGTGGAGTGAGAAGTGGTTAATTAATTGGGCATCCGTACGTGCATGGTGGTTTGACCTAAAAGCAAAGCGAAGCATAGTTTTTAAAAAAAAAAGGACCCACCACGCCAGGAAATGTAAATGGAGCCCTAGCTAGCTAGGGTGCGTGCCTGCCAATTTCCCATTGCTCGAGAATCCGGTAGGTGCGGTGAGCCCAGCAAAATATAAATTTCGGTTTCAGTGAAAAACCATTGCCATTGGCTATTATTAAACAAAGTTTTAAATTAAGGAAACTTTGTCGGATTGTTTAGTGAAAGTGGCTTCCTTTAACCTCAGTGCTTAACACCTGTCTTTCCCACTAGACATGCTTGAAATTAAGGAAACCAAACTATGAATGTGGCCACAAACCCAGCAAAACAAGAAGAAGAAGATAACCCCCTAATCGTCGTGTATTATCAATATTTTTTATTTTATTCTTTATTACCCCACACTAACCCATTCCCAAAAAAAATAATTCAATTTTTCAATCTTTATATCCATTTGCTTTTATTTATCTATTAGTTTATCCAAATAGTAGTAGCCCGACTATTTGTAATTTATTGTATTATTAATTTTTTTTTACCATAACCGGTTTTTTTAATAAGAGTCTTGATGCATTTTTGTCCTTGTCCTGTAAGAATCACTTGAATCTTTAGGGAAGGATTACTAATTAAGTTAAGAAGAACTTTTGTTATGTTATTTGTAGGCAAGATTTCTTTTTTTTTTTTGGGCATTTGATGTTTGTAAAAGTTGACCTGGATCTCATTATTACTACATGCAATGCAATTAATTTTGATGAACATAAATGGAGGATAAATATAATAAGCAAGCAAAATAATGCAAGAAATCAAGAAGATTAGAAGAGAATTTACCTGCCAAGATCTTTTAGTTCTTTGATTTTCCCTTGTGATGGTCTGAGTGGCGACCACCATCTCCTCCGCCGTACAGTTGCAGAACATGGGACTCGTACGGGAAATGATCAGGAGCTCCGGAGCCTATGGTCGGAGATATGAAGAACGGAAAGTTTGTAGATGTAGATCCATCCACCATTGACGATGACGACTGAAATCTTTGAAAGTGGTGTTGATGATGAGGTAAAATAGACACTAAATTGGACTGAAGGGTCCCCCTATTATAACCCGGAGGTAAACCACCACCGGAAGATGATGATGCAATTGAGAAATTTAAGTTATAACTCTCACCACCGCCACCGACGGTGGTGACAACCGGTGCGAAGTTTTCTTGAAGGAAAGAGAAATGCTGGTGGTGCGGGGGGTGATTATCTCCGGCTTCGATGTTGAATTGTGGCATTTGAGAGTAATCCATGGCCATGGGTGTTGTTGTCCAGTGGATTCTGGATTCCGTCGGATTTGAGTTGTTGTTGGGGCTCATGACGGTGGTACTGCTAATCCCGCCGGTGAGAAGATCTGTGAACGATGAGTTATTCACAACTGCACTTTCTTTCTCCTTTTCTTTCTTCGCCGCCATATCTCGTGCTCGTTCTCGAGCTCTGATCCGGTTTTCAGATCGAGAAAGCGAAAGCCCTGAACCCCTACTTGTCTCCGATGTGCTACTACACGCCGACGATTTCGACAACGAAACATCGTTATTGTTAGTGTTATTGTTCTGATTATTATTCTGGTAGTTTGGATCTTCAAATTCTGCGTCGTCTCCGGTCGATTTCTTGTCGTTATGGTGGTGGTTATGAACGAGGTTACAGCTATCGGCGCCTGCAAACGACGGACCAAGCGACGGAAGCTCAGCGATGGAACTCGACGCCGCTTTAATCAACCACTCAACCGCCTTACTTGGCTGATCATATCCTAACCGATCTTGCAGATCGTAAAACTGGATTGCGGTGGTTACTGACAGCCGTACACGGCGGTCTCTTAACCCTTTCGATGTCAAAACCTTGCTGTGTCTATCTTTCCCACCTGAAGTTCTAGAAACCCTAACGATTCGAGACGACGGCCATCCAAAAAGCCTCCCAACACCACCACCGCCATCCGCCACCGGAAACTGATGCTTCTGGTTTCGTATATCCAAATTCCCTTTTAATTTATTAGGGTTTGTAGAATTATCACTAATAGAACTACTACCATTACAACTAATTTTTTGAAATTTACTCGCCTGTCTTTGAATTTCATCCACCTCCATGCCCTAGTTTCATACCGTGCTTCCACCAACACTAGATCCCCCCACCCTCTCTCTCTCTCTCTCTCTCTCTCTCTCTCTCACTCACCCTTTTTAGAGAGAGAAAACAGTGAAAAAATCCAGAGAGAGAAAAAGTGAGTTGTAGAGTAGATGTGGCTACTACTGTATTAGGTTGGTGTGCTTTGCATTGATGACTGATAACATTACAGAAAAAAAACACACACACAAACAGAACACACGCACTAGTGTGTGTAAATATATACACACATATAGATACAGATGTGTGTATGTATATATCTTGTGGGTTTGATGTATAACGTTCATGAGGGTTTTGCAGGCCGGAAATGAATGTCAGAAGGGAAGCTCCGTTTAAAGCTTATCTTTTTACAGTGTCATACAAAAAAGCAAAGCCTGTAAATATTATCAGAGAAAGAGAGAATTATAAAATTAAAGAAAAAATAAACAATTTAAAAAGCAATAATTGTAAGCACTTGTGGTTTAATTTTTTTTAATTATTAATGAAAAGTTAATCAAAAGTTTATGTTTCTTTATATATGAAAACCTTGATCATATGCTTCTGCTTTTAAAGCACCTCAAACCGTATATGTATTAGACCATCCGGGTAGTCGAAGAACACTGGTATGGGACACCTTTTGGGTTTGCCATCAGCTGCTCACACCCAATCAGATTGTTTTTTTTATATTATTATCGTTATACAACTGCAATAAAAAATTCTTATTTTTCTCCTCTCACCTATAATTATATCATTACACACTTTGAAATTATTTTTTTATATTATTATCGTTATACAACTGCAATAAAAAATTCTTGTTTTTCTACTCTCACCTATAAATATATCATTACACACTTTGAAATTGGTTTTTTTATATTATTATCGTTATACAACTGCAATGAAAAATTCTTATTTTTCTCCTCTCACCTATAAATATATCATTACACACTTGAAATTGTTTTTTTTATATTATTATCGTTATACAACTGCAATAAAAAATTCTTGTTTTTCTCCTCTCACCTATAAATATATCATTACACACTTTGAAATTTTTTTTTTTATATTATTATCGTTATACAACTGCAATAAAAAATTCTTGTTTTTCTCCACTCACCTATAAATATATCATTACGCATTTTGAAATTATTTTTTTTATATTATTATCGTTATACAACTGCAATAAAAAATTCTTATTTTTCTCCTCTCACCTATAAATATATCATTACACACTTTGAAATTATTTTTTAATATTATTATCGTTATACAACTGCAATAAAAAATTCTTGTTTTTCTCCTCTCACCTATAAATATATCATTACACATTTTGAAATTGTTTTTTTTATATTATTATAGTTATACAACTGCAATAAAAAATTCTTGTTTTTCTCCTCTCACCTATAAATATATCATTACAAACTTTGAAAATGTTTTTTTATATTATCATCGTTATACAACTGCAATAAAAAAATCTTGTTTTTCTCTTCTCACCTATAAATATATCATTACACACTTTGAAATTGTTTTTTTTTATATTATCGTTATACAACTGCAATAAAAAATTCGTGTTTTTCTCCTCTCACCTATAAATATATCATTACACACTTTAAAATTTTCATTTCAAATATTATATTTCTCTCTATCTCTCATTCTCTCTTCTTTTCTACTACAAAAAGTATTTAGTTCTTACACAATATGGATTCACCACAAACCGCTTCATCAACCACATCATCATTATCCATATCAACCTAGGGGTGTAATCGAGTTGAGACAGCTTGCGAGCTACTCGAGTAGGGTTTCGAGCCGAGTTTGAGTTTTGAAATACTCAGCTCGCCAGGCTCGCCAGCCTAATCGAGTTTGTACTAAATTACCATTTTACCCTTTTACATATACACCATTTACATTTATACCCATGGTAGCTAGCTGTTTTGTTGTTCAAAATTGTGAATTTCAATTCCGGAATGTATTTTAACATTTGTTGTTGCAAAATTTTATGAAATTAAATTGTAGTCGAGTCGAGCTCGAGAGTGTCGATTATTTACTCAAGCTCGAGCTCGAGCTTGAAATTAAAATCCTGAGTCGGGTTTCAAACCTCGAGCTTTGGAACCAAGTCGAGCTCGAGCTTGACACTGTGTCGGCTCGGCTCGATTACACCCCTATTCAACCGACGACCTCATCGAACAGGAAAACGAAAATTTTGTAGTGTTGGTTCTAAAAGCGGCAAACTTAATTTATGGTAGCACGGTGGAATCGTCAGCAAAAATAAGAAGTGGGTACATAGAAAGAGGTCGTGTAGCTGCAAACGAGCGGCTTATAAATGACTACTTTGGCGATAGCATTGTTTATTCGACGGATATATTTAGCCGGCGGTTTTAGATGAGTAGACAACATCTCAAACGAATAGTTGATGATTTAGAACCAGATTATCCGTATTTTAAACAAAAGTGGGATGCTAAAAGAATTTTTTTATCTTGGATACAAAAGTGTACTTCTGTTGTTCGGCAATTGGCGTACTTGGAGTAGCCTCCGACTCGTTTGGCAAGTACATAAGGATGGGAGAGAAAACGTCACGGGATTGCCTACACAAATTCTGCAGATGTATTATTGACCTTTATGGTAAATAATATATGCGTAAGCCTACTTAGGTTGATATTCACCGGTTTTACACCTCGCATGAAGAAAAACCCATATTTCTCAGCAGCGTAGACTATACTTATAGGGCGTAGGCAAATTGTGTGGTTGCATGGTGGCGTTAGTTCATGAGAGGTGAAAATGATTCATGAACACCCAACAATCATGCTAGAGGTTGTGGCCTCACGTGATCTACAAATCTGGCACACATAATTCAGTGTTGTAAGTTCCAATAACGCTATAAATGTTCTCAATCAATCACTCATCTTCAACGATGTCTATGAAGAAAAAACACCTGAGTGTCCACTTGAAGTGAATGGAGTCACCTACAATCACAAATATTATGTAGCCGATAAAATCGTTTACGTGCCCACAAGATAATAAATGAAAAGGTTTAAGTCCGTGCAAAAATCGGCACAGAAAGATGTTGAACGGCTTTTGGCGTGCTCAAACAACGTTCTCACAAACTTCATAATCCGACATGCGGATGATATCGGACAAGATTGGGAAACATCATGTAAGCTTGTTTCATATTACACAATATGATATTAGAAGACGAAGACCATGCAAATTGTAGTTTTGATAAAAACGATATTCTATCGTCTGATATCGAAACACAGATAAGTAAAAAAGGAGGGACGACAAACGTTCGAGAAGTCAAAAACTGGGAGACTCATAATAGCCTTCGGTCGGATTTGGTTGAACATATTCCATGTATCTAACTTTCCGTCAACGAGGACGACTAGATTTCTAGATGTTTTTATTATTTATTATTTTCGATTTAGAATTTTGTAATTTTTATTTTCTAATAATAATGTTTTATTAATGTTATAAAACTTTTATTTTTATTATTTGTTATATGTTTATTTTTATACAATTTATAAATATTTTATTTTGTTTAAAGTTTAGATGTTTAATAATATAAATTTAAAAAAGTGAGAAAAATATTGAGTTAATTTGGGTTAGGATATACTATGTAATTGAATACGAGAGAGAAATGAGAGGAAAAAGTGATGTATCACTGATGTCACACTTGGGTAATAGAGTGTGTGTCTGGGTGCTATACGGATGACTTTAGAGAATGTAGATTAGGGTTTATATAGGATGGCTCAACCCTACTATATAGATAGACTAGGGACTAATTAGGGTTTAATATTAAGGTTTCTCTTATACCCTCTATACTTTATAAATAGTTATCAATTTAATATAAAATACTCACATGGTTTTCTTTATTCTACAATATGATACCAGCTAAATGCTATCAATTTTTTCACATTAATTTTATTATAAGTATTACACCGTATGATTTATAAAAAATGATTTATATTATTAACAGCACGTAATGTTTGTGTTGTTCACTAACAAATTATATAAACTACTAAAGTGACATAAATATTCATCGTTGAAATACGAGTGCAACAATACCTGTCTTGCTAACCTCACGCTTAATTTCCGCATAGTTTATTGCTTATAAACACAAGTCTTACCGATGGAAATGATATGTACTGCAAGAAGCATTTATATGAGATAAAACACACTCATACAACACATAGAACACACATAATAATAATTGCCATCTATGTCATCAATGAACCGTCGCTAAATACTCATTGTAATGACTGCTCATCACTGTTATTACTGAATCCACTTGTATATTTAAATTAACATCTCTGTCATTGAAAGAAGAAGAAAACCTATCACAGGTTGTGATGGGGATCACAAGGTAGGAGGAAGACGAACCATAACAAGAGAAGCGGAGTAGTATAACAAGCGTCATGAAGCATCACGACTTAGTCCGTGTACTGTTATAACAAAGGAGTAAGTGTAAACTATGTGACTACAATACTATTTTCTTAAAATATATGTGAGCGTGTAACACTTTATTTGAATGTACATAGTATTTCCCTTTCATAGAGGTAGAACAACTTAAATATCTTTAATATCGCTAACTTAGCTATTGTTAATACAACGTACGTACATAACATTTTCTTTTTATAAATAAGTAACAGTATTTCAAGTTTGGAAATTATAGAAACTTCACGGTAATTATAAGGGCAAATTGCATGAAAATGCAAAAAACTTTATCTTAGTTACCATTGTATACAATCAACTTTAAAAATTTTAAAAATAATACAATTAACTTTCATAATCCTCTCATTGTATGCAGACAACTTTTTTTTGTGTTTGTTGTTTAGTTATCATTGTATACAATGAACTTTATCATAAACTTTCATAGTATACAATAAGTTGCATACAATGTGAGGATTGTGGAAGTTGGTTGTATAATTTTTAAGAAAATAAAGTTGATTGTATATAATGGTAACTAAAACAAAGTTCATTGTGTTTTAATACAATTTGTCTTAATTATAACTAGTGTGTGTATATATAAAATTTAGGGTTTGGTTTACAAAAATGTATCCTAGTTCTCATGTTTTACTGTTGTATGTATTGAACTTAAAAAAAATTATTGTGTGTATCGATTTTTAATTTGTCGTTATTGTGTGTATTAAACTTTCTATTGTATGTACTAAACTTGTAAATTTTTTACCTTTTTATGTAACCAAAATACATACAATATCGACAAATTAAAAGTTTAATACACACAATAGAAACTTTTAAAGATCGATACACATGATAGCAAAACGTGACAATTTGATACATTTTAGTGAATTAAACCCTAAAATTTATTGCCCAAGATATAATCTTTTTAAAAGACTAATTTTTTCTTTTACTAAAACAGTTCACCCCAACTTCGAGATGAATAGAAACAAATATGTACTTAGGATGGAAGTATGATACATTGACAAATATTGGACAACAATTATATATATTGCGTCTGTATATTTAAATTTAAACCTTATAATATATCCAAATCGTCATATTTACCTAGACCTGTCAATGACTATACTTCTTAAAATAACCCAAAAGTACACGAATATTATGACTGGGTTAATTTTATCATTTATCGTAAAAGTTGTAACTAATAATAACAACATCAATTTGCATTGACATATATTAATTTGCAAGTAAACAATCGATTTAAAGATAGAATCTTGATGCTGGGTTAAAATGAAAATTCGCTAAGAATTCAGTAGGTTTTGTGGACTTCTTTTAGGTGTCTCGTTAATTTGACTGAGTGTAAGGTTTAAATACATATGTGTAAGTTTGTGAGTGGAGTTAAGTATATTACCAAGTCACACTCGTTCAATGTGAGACAATATTCAACATGCTTTTCATATGTGTCGTTTTTTTCTAACACATGGATATTATGGGTTATGTAGAGTGTGTGAGGCCGTTTGGCCAAACATGGGTGAACTTAGCTCTAATACCATGTAAGTTCGTGGAGTTCTAACCCAAAGTCAATTAGTAATGAGTTAAGTAACCCAAGACTCTTAGTAAATACATTAGTACCTTACAAAGTCACACACATTCAATGTGAGACAATACTAAACGATACGTTATTATTGTTCTTTGGTGGTGGTTGTTCTTTGATTCGTTCCACCTATGTTTTTCAATGATGGTATGCGATATTTAAGTTTAGTAGTGATTTTTTCGGTTTATGGTTGATTTTTTAGGTTTTAGTGCTTTTATTTCTTAAACTTCTTTTTTTTTCTTACTCTTCCCTTAATGACTAGATATGTATAGCTATTTATTTTCTTAGTGACTTTTCATTCTTGTTAGAAAAACAAAGCCAACATCGTAGATTAATAAACTAAAGAGTTAATTACATAAATGGTCCATGTTGTTGTCACTGAATTTCAGTTTTAGTCCTTTAACTTTAAAAATTACGAAAATAGTCACTATAGTTGTCACCGTTAGTCAAAGAGCATTTTGGTCAATTTGTTACTTATCCTTGTCACCAAACACATATTACATATTACAATTCTTTTCAAACAACCATTCCTTTTAGTCTTGTTACCAAACATCTATATTCCAACTCGTTTTTAGTTTTTATCAAGAACTCACTCTCTCACACCTCACTTTTTCGTATTCTCTCTCTTTCTCTTACTAGTGCTAGAGCAACACCATCACCACTGGCCACCACCACCGTACGGCCACCACCTCTCTCTCTCTCTCTTTCTCTCTTTCTCTCTCCAGTCTACACCTTCACCACCACCGCACGATCACCACCTCACACACTCTCTCTCTCTCTTCGATCTACACCGTCACCACCACCGCAAGACCACCACGTAACTCTCTACCTCTTTGATCTACACCGTCACCACCACCACCACACAACCACCACTTCATTCTCCCTCCCTTCTCTCCGCCACCAGATCTGTCGCCACTACAACACCCTCACCACCCCTTCATCGCCGGCCACCACGCCCGTACGGCCACCAC
>JAUEJL010071227.1:0-16566 GCA_032274825.1 Drosophyllum lusitanicum | reverse complement strand
TATATATATAAGAACATGGTGAGCACGCATGCACGTGTGTGTAAATAATTGCATGCAGTATATAGTAGAAACTTTAACCCTAATTTTGGTCCATGATGTTGGTATATGCACTCATTACCATTGAATATTATTTAGTGATATTACCTGTAATTGGGTGGATTATCCGGCCATTGGTGAATCCATTCATCTAGAGGATGTGCATAATGCTTAAGAAATTCCCTCCGGGGCTGAATCTCGTAACGAACTGGCTTGCGCACATCATTGGACATGTATCTTGCCTTTTCCGTTGTCGGCAAGTCGAAGAACCCAAATGCAGCTCCTAGTGCCTCGTCTAGCACCTTTTGTGATATCCCATGGTTGATCATCTTCTCAAAGAAAAATCATCAAACAAACAAAGTTTTTTGTTAGCAAGTATAAATGTGAAAAAAAATTGGGAAACTCAAATCCGTAAGACCTGAAATAAAACTTACTTGAAAGAACCCACTCTCCCGACAAGCATTTCCAATTTTTTCGACGATCACGGGGTGTTGAACGGGGTCGTCTAGTCCAGCCAGGTCAACGACTACCATATCTGCCATCTTAGAGGTCAAACAAGGTATATCAGATTTCGTATGATTTAGGAACACAGGAAAACGCAGTCTGTTGAGGAGTTTCACTTACCAGTAACTTTGTGCTCTCATCACAGTCACCACTCTCCATTTTAATGACAAAACCAGAATCAAAAGAGAGGGAATTTTCTATGAGTAGAGTGCTTTTACATTTCAGCTTTTTTTTAGTTTTACTGTTTTTTCAATGCATTAAAATCCACAATTCAAACAATTTAAACCATAGGGCAGCCAGGCAGTCATGTAACCTTTAAACGCATAACTCAATAAATTAGGCAGACACCTAAACTTAGGTCTCACAATCCTGACCCAAATACCTAACTTTGGATCCACTTGGACTTTGAATTTAATAAGTTGGGTTGTATTGGACTTTGATAGAGTTTTCAATGGATCACTATGGGCTCAGTAAAAAATAAAAAAAGTTAACCAACGGGTCAGAACGGATTGAGGAAAAGCAGTGATCGGGTGGAGAAAAAGCAGCGAGGGGATAACAGGTTGATTTTCACCTTTCTCCTGCGTCCAATCTCAACACAATTGGCGACCCTCCTCTCTTGCCGGCCCCCACGTCTCGACAACAAGATTTAATGGCAAAATTTAAGCAGCAACTAAGGTTGGTCTCCATTTTCTTTTGGTTCATGAGAGCAACAGAGAGACTTGAGCCAAGTTTCTTTTAAACCTACTGTCTCAATTTTCTCTTAATGCTACTGTCTCGATTTGAACTTATCAATTAATTTTCGGGATTATGTCTCGAGAAATATGCGAACATGATTTGTGGGTTTGGGTCTGGGTCAATGATCAAAGTGGGTTGGTTGAACATGTAGCAACTGTAAGGATCAAATCACCACTTGTAACGATCGAACTTACAACCTTAACAAGAACCCATTAGAAGATGCGGATAACAAGAACAAAATAAACACTACACCAAGATATAACGTGATTCAGTCATCAAGGTCACGACCTACGTCCACGGGCAGGAACTGGGACTTCTTTATTATGACCGATAGTGTTTACAATATTCTTCGCACCTTGACTCCAAGCTACGATATTTATAGTTGAAACAAACCTAGAAATCCTAATTAAATAACTCCTAAAAATCGGCCACATCATAATGAGATAATCACAATCAAGTTTGAATACACACAAATCAGCCATGTCTCATATCCTATGTGAAATTCAAATATCCCATGAAGCCTTCAAATTTGAATGATCCACAATTCAAATTTAGCTCTATCCATTAATTTGAATTTGATTCAAATGCCATTTAATTAAGCAATAATTAAAACCGGCAATCTCAGTCAAGCTTCCTATTAATTAGATTCTAGTTCCAATATCGTACCGCTAATTTGAGTCACAACCTAACAGCAATTTGTTCCTTGATCGCAAAGTTGCAAACACATGATAGGATTTCGAAGGGATTAGCCGATTAGGTAATTTTGGTATCAATCTGAGGAGTGTTGGTCCAACAATAGTCACTAACTTAAGGACTTTATTTGGTGGGAAGAGAACCATGATTACTGCAACTAAAATACTTGTATTCATCACCTTAACTTTTTAGGTGGCAATTACTAGATTTTGATACAAAATAAACACATGATACATGCTCTATGAAACTCTAAATGTATAACTTAAGGACTTTATCTCCCAGATAAATATGCTAAAGGCCTAACTATTGTTGCATTAATGTATTAGCAGGTTCTGAGTGACTATAAGTGGACATCCTGTCTCATGTAAGTTATATTCTGTTATTCGACTATGTTAGTGAGTCTGTAAGCAGAACATGTGTCTGTAGTAGATGGTTCATCATGAATGTGAGGTGCAGTTGTTGTGTTCCCAATAACAGAGATGGTGTCCTTCAAGATCTTTATATATTGTTTTTTCCATTCCATGCCAAATCCTTGTCTGCCTTGTATAACTTCAGAATGTATTGTCTACTCAATAATTAAGTATCTAATGAATTAAGTCATTAACACTTAGGAGTAGGTGAATTTATTATTGTGAATTTGTGATTCCCTTGGTTGATGGTTTTTGTCAGAACTCACAGTTGTTTTGGTTCTTTCTTGATCAATGGTGCTATTCTTGGTTTTTATTAACGTTTTTAATGAATTTTAAGATGTTTTTATTCCTTTTATGTTTAAGATATTAATCATGGTTTTTTATATATTTAGATGAGGACGGAATGGAGGAAGGAACAATATCATGGTTTATAAATTGACAACTCCTTTTTAGTTTTTTTAAGAATATTGAACTACAAGTTTTTGAATTACATTGGATGATCGAAATTGATTAACAGTTAGATTTTAAAGATTCTAATTGTTGTTGGACGATCGTTGTAATTGATATGTTAGTAAGGATTTTAAGGTGTTCTTTATGATCATTTTATTTAAAGTTTTCTCTTTAAAAAAAAGTGGCACGTTTTGCCCCGAGGCCATTTGATCTTTTTTTCCCAAAATTACCTGATTTGATCCAAGCCCGTTTTGACCGGAACCCGTTCCAACCTGTTACTCAACCCAACCGTTTTGTCACTTCTACTTCCATTCATTTATTTAAGCATATAAAAGCATGAGATTAGAGTTCTAAATCTATGTTATCTTAATAGCAATTACTTTCATATGTGATTTCATCAGCTCAATCATACAATTATTCAGATAAATTCCTACAAGACGAAGATCATTAATTGATTGACAAAAGTCAAGCCTTTATCAAAAGCAAGGGCAACAATTGACAGGTTTAGATTTAACCAATTCTGCTTGACTTTTTCGAAATGATTAACTCAATTTAGTTACTAACTAACACATTGGGGTCTAATTGATTTCTATACTAGTAAACACAAACCCTAACTAAAATCTCGAACAATTCGATTCAAAGAAAACAAAACAAAATCAGTAACCAACAAAATGCATTGTTTGATTTTGATTACTCAGGAATGAAGTAGATATCGAGAAGAGATGCAAGCAATTACCTGCAATTTCGAAGTCATCAGGAAATGGGAAACAAAACAAAAATCTCGAACAATTTGATTAAAGTAAAACAGAACACTTCGTTATCCCTTGTTTTCTTCGTCGCACATAATGCTTTGCAGAGGAGGGAAACTGAGACTGTGGGTGGCCGACTGGCCGTCGTCAATGTGGTAGGCGTCAGGATGGCCGGAGACTGAGTAGAGGCTGTGCTTTGTAGGGGCGGGGTTGTATTAACCGATTGACTATGTGATAATGCAATTACTTGATCAAGGTTTTCAAATAAAGGGATAAAAAATCAATGGTAGTTAGAGGTGAACTAAGCAGACATGGTATGTAATGAAGATTTTCATAACACTAGTAAAATTACTGTGAAATATTAACAAGTATATTTTTCATAATAAACTAAATATAAACGATTCGGGGGAGTAAATATAGAGAACCGAACTCGACTGGTGACTAGTACCCTAATTTTTGGGTTTTTAGGGTCATAGGTTGCTCAGATATTAGTATTCTCAGTTTCAGATCATACATGTCAGTTTGGTTTTTTGTTTCTTTAACATCCATAGCGTTTTGTGTAAAAAAAGAGAGGATATTTATATAACTAATCAAATTGTAAAGTATTCGAGCAATTTTTCACGAGAATTTAAGGGGTAATTTGGTAAAATTGTCTTCATCTCACGCTTTAATCCTTTAGCAAGATCGAGAATTTCTTGCGAGATAATTAAAAAAGGAGAAAAAGCAGAGCAATGGCTCAGAGCCCTGAAGTCGAGCGTGGAGTACTGGAGGTGATGGTGCGATGTGCCGGATAAGTCTTTAGCCGACTGTGGTCGCAGATCTAGACGATGATTACGATCAAATCGAGAGGATGAGAGATATATTGTTGTTGCCAAGTGCAGATTAGCAGAGCAAGGGTGACGCCATGAACAAACCGATGATGCCCCACGATGTAGATGACCGGCGATGGCTATTGACGCAAGGCAGAAGGCAACGTTTGTAATGACGGCAATAGGGAGGAGAGATGAGTTTAAGACTGAGTGGTAGACAGTAGTGGTGGTGGTGACAGGTGACGAAGGTAGCGGTTGAGACAATGGTAAACTGGTAGTGGCGACTATTAAAAGGTAGGAAGAACTCTGGAGGAAAGCACCGTTCGAAGACGGGAAACATATAATTTTATCTCAGAAAATTGAAAAGGTTTAAATGGTTTTTTTAACTGTTGTTTTACTTCTAAATTTTATAGGAGAAAAGGTTTTAGAGTAAAAACCTAAAAAGGTTAAAAGGGGCAATAATGAAGGTTTTATTAAATTTTTTTGGGAACTAAAATCATATTATTTTCTTCTTCTCATTAAAAAAACGTAAATAATGTAATATTAAAAAAACGTTATATTAAAAAATACATTTAATATATGAAGAAATAAGATGGCATGGTGTAGAACAAACCAAACATATGATAATATAAATATCGTAGAAGAATGTGCAATATAGTTCATACTTAATTTATAGACTTAAGGGACTAATTTAGTCTTTACGTCAATAGCATCAATGGTCCAGATTGAATTTTAAAATTTTGAACGGAGTGGTATTTTCATAATTCACATATTAATTGTATACTGAATCACCTGTGATTGAATATTAAAATTTTAGGATTATGATTTTTAAATGAACTTTATTGAACACAACTCTAATATATCATAACTAAAATAAGATAAAAGGTAAGTTTACAATCTATAATCATTAATCAATTTATAAATTTTACTCCGTTTTTACAATTCGTTTTAAACAGTTAATAATGAACATTTGAAAAAAAAGAAGAAAAAACATGCATATTAAAAACATATGTATGACATGCTTTCACCGGCGCATCGCACGAACAAGCAAAAACTTATTCAAAATAAAAATACAAAATTATAGAATTATAGAAATATAAAGTAAAATAAGATTATTAAATTTTTAATAAAATATATTCTTAGAAAATTTTAATAGATGTAAAATTTGTTTTCATTCAAGAATAATATTTTGAGAAAAAATGTTAATGAAAAAACTTAAGCAGATTAAATTGTAAAATTTAATTTATTAGTTGAAAAAACAAGATCTTCTCTTAGAAATTAAAAATTCTTAAAAGGGAAAAGAATCACATTTAAAAAATAGAAGGTAATTGATACACAACAATCATGCTTTGTTACTCGTATAAACTTGTAATGTTTATACTATTCACATATTTAAGCATATTATTGTTCAAAGATAATATAATGAAATAGGAATAAATAAACTTATAAGGCCGTCCGTAGGGCCTTTCCCTTTCCCAAACCAACCCAAATGTCACATCAGCGCCACATCAGCTTTTTTTACTTTTTCCTTCTTAACCCAAATCAACCCAAAAGTCAAGTATAACATTTCCCAAACAACCCAAACAACCTAAATAATTTTCTCTCTCCTCACTCTCACTAAAAAACCAAAAAAGAAAAATAAAAAAGCCTGACACCTCTTTCGGTTTGGCTCGGTTTGGCGGACCCGAATTAAATTTTTTTGGATGGAACCCGAAACACCCGTAGGGGTGTTCCGAAGCTACCTTTTGAACCCAAATGAACCCGAGATGTTTCGGGATTGGCTTTACGGAAGGACTAAACATATTATTTCTATTTTCTTTTTCTTTCAAACCTGCCCTACTTCCCCTTAGGTTTACAATACATTTCATCCAAAAATTTTGAACCCGGTTTCATCCGCAACTAAACCGGAGCAACCGACCTTGCCGTATTTCACTTTCTCTCTCGCACGGTTCCAGAAGGTAGGAAGATATATGGCGGAAGAAGAGAACGGGGCGGCCACCGGTGGCGGTGAGTTTTACCTGAGGTATTACGTAGGGCATAATGGGAAGTTCGGCCACGAGTTCCTAGAGTTCGAGTTTCGACCTGACGGTAAACTCCGTTACGCCAATAACTCCAACTACAAGAACGATACTATGATCCGTAAAGAGGTCTTCCTCACTCCTTCCGTTCTCAAGGAATGTCGCCGAATCGTCTCTGATTCTGAGGTTAGCTTTGTTTCCTTTTTACCTTTCTTTTGCGATTTCCGATATTTAGGGTTTTAGCAGCTTTTGCTGTTCAGTTTTGAGAGTTGCAGATGTTTTATTTTGGATATTTGTTTGCTTGAGATAGATTAAGTCTCCGACACGTTCATCAGGTTAGGTTTTTGTATTTATGTCTGATTTGCAATCGTTAGGGTTCTAACAGCTTCTAGGGTTCAGTGTTTTAGATTTGCAGACTTCATTTGATTTATTGTCATTTCTATGTCTGGGGTTTAGTTTATTAGTAGAATGTCAGTGTTCGGACCAGGAATTGATGGAGTTGAGATAAACCGATTCCCCAATTGGTTAACATCTGTTCTAAGAATAACTGATTGTATTGCTTGGCCAGAATAGTCCAAATGGTTGGAGGTCAGCCTTGATAGAATTTTGGGTTTAAATCTCACTGTTGGTATTTCATTGCCTGATGCCTCCATGGTAGCTAACTAGCTATCGCATACTTGCATTACATATTTTCTCGATCTTCTTGTTAGATTGCAAGACCTTGCTAGATCAAGGGGAGAAGGCGTCATTAGAAATCACTAAGTATCCCATCTTACCGTAGTGTGGGACCAGTGGGTTTATACTGCACCACATTCAGGTTCATATGCATTAATTCAAAACGATAAACTGTTAAAGTTGTTTTTTTTTACTTTGAACTCAATTGAGCTAGCTAATATGACACTATGACAAGGCATTGGACTTTTAGCCTACTATTGGTTAAAGTTTACAGGTCATCCGCTAGGACCTTAAAATGCTTAGTTTGTTATTTAACTCTGTTAATCTTATAAAGTTCCTTCTGCTATTATATATCCACTTGCAAGTATGGGAGCCTAATAATAAAAAAGGACAATTCTATGTGTTTGCATCTTAGATTATGAAGGAAGATGATAACAACTGGCCAGAACCAGATCGTGTGGGACGGCAAGAGCTTGAGATTGTGATGGGCAACGAGCACATCTCCTTTACTACATCAAAGATTGGGTCACTCATGGATGTGCAGACCAGTAAAGACCCTGAAGGCCTCCGTATCTTCTATTACCTTGTTCAGGTTCGTAACGTATCCTGTAGTTGATGTTTGTTGATCATAAAACTACATCTTGATTATTATTCTCATGATCACTTGTCATTCTGTGGTGGCATACTGTCTTAAGAATATGAACCTGTATGATGTGTTTTTTGTGCCACACACTTGGGGAGAGTACTCCGCTCATGCGGGGTTGGGTAATCTTTTTGTGTACATAGGTAGAGTAGGCCTGTACACAAGTTGGACCACAGGAGTAGTTAAAATCAGAACCGAGGTTTTATGACCTCTTTATATACGACACATACTGTAGTTATTAGTTTTTTAAAATGTGGTGGCTGTTAAGGTGCTGCCTATTGCCTAATACATATATAGCGATAGTAACATAAAACGAATCACCTTATTGGATTGATGGATTCTAGTCGCTCAAAGCTCCATGTCGTGATCTGAATTTACTGGAGTTTTAGGTTGTTGTGTGATCATTTTTCATTATCTTTTTGGAGTTTTCAAAATCTGAAAGTAGGTATTCGTTCTTTTCAACCCTTGAGGTGTGACTTGCGAGAACTTCGGATTAAATTCAGTTGTTTATGCGAGGCAAGTTTCTTTATCTGGTGTAAGAATCTTTAGTGTTGCAGACCTTTCTAAATAATCTCTTAGAGTCTTAGGAGGCACCTGGCACCGGCTATGGAAAATGTTAGGGGGATGGTTAGAAAAGTTTTTATAAAAAAAAAATGGAAGATGTTGAAACATTTGGTTTGTTTAACAAACGAAACTAACTCATCAATGATAATCAGTTTGCATAAGTAGTTTGTGGTTAAAGAATAAAACATGTGTGACAATAATCTTCATGGAATCATGTTGTTCTTTTTATAAGTGTTTAAGCTGCTTGCAGTCTAATTGTAAGGCTTCTTTAGTAGAATTTTGGTATCGCTCTACTGTGGATTGGGTATTGTTGTTGTTATTAATTGAAGCTTCTGAAAAGAGATCAAACTTTCCAAGTATAACGTGGGTGTTTTGAAAAGTGCAGGACTTGAAATGTTTCGTGTTCTCGCTGATATCGCTCCATTTTAAGATCAAGCCAATATAAGGTGAGAGGCTTTGATGGTAGAGTGAGATGTTTAAAGGTACTTGTTGGATTGTCCAAGTTGATGTTTAATTTGATTCTAAGTTTGTATTAGACGTGGTGGAGCTAACTTGGGTGTTAAAAAAACATGTTTTTTGGGGCTTGGATTGGATTGGATGTCTTGAACTTTTATCAGGTGGTCATTGATTATTGATTGAAAAGGTTAAATTAAAAATGTCACCTACAACTGCCTTTAATATACATTGACACTGTTGCTTGCATTGCATGATGAGTGTCTACGTGTTACCTCTCCGTCCAACTGAGATAGGGTAGGTGGCTGTTGCCTAAATTGCATATCACGTTCCAAGATTCGTTATGTCATTTATTTATTAAATTAATAGACATGGATACCTTTTCTTGATTTTGCAATTCATTGCGATATTACAAATTTTACATATTTCTTTACAAACTTTATATAAATTTAATATATTCATAATTTTCTATGTTTTTTTTTAATTTTTGCTAATAAATAATAAAATATTTTTTTAGTAACAAACATGTTTGGTTCGGATTATTGAAACAAGAGTTAATTGGTCAAATGGTCATTTAACTTAGTTTTTTTACCGCTTTAGCCCTTTAACTTTAAAAGTGGTGAAGATGAGGCGGTAGCGGTGGTGCTTTTACTCTGTGTGTGTGTGTGAGAGAGAGAGAGAGATGAGGCTGTGGTGTGGTGGTTACACCGTGAGAGAAACAGAGAGAGAAGTGTTGATGTCACCGTGAGAGAAATAGGGAGAATGGTGGTGGTTTTTGCCGGCGATAGGGCGGTGGCGGTGGTTGTCCAGAGAGAGAGTGTATGTGCCATTTTTGAAGTAAATACCGAAGAGATTACGTATTAATAATTTAACTTTAATGAATAAATAATAAAAATAAGGGTAAAGTTGTTATTTACCTTGATTTAACAGAGTAGACTAATGACCAACATTCGAAAGACCTTTGTCACAAAATAGATCTTAAAAGGCTGTTTTCACCACATTTAAAGTTAAAGAACTAAAGTAACAGAAATAGATAAGTTAAATGATCATTTGACCAATTAACTTTTAAAACAATCTAAACCGATGTTTTCAATTTATTTTATTACTTTATGTGAACTCTATGAACACGTGTTCATAGAGTTTATGGTTTAGATCACTACTATATAAACTTTATGAATACGTGTTCTTGTGTTCCATTGTTGCATTTTTGTTATGATGGTTAAAAGTAATCTTCTTTTTATGCTTGTGACTGTTGTCATGTTTATGGTTTCGATCACTATTATATGTCGATCTTGATCCTATTTATTTTCACTTATAAAATATTTTGTTGAACTTTAATCAAATATGACTTTCAATTTAATATTTTTAAGACAAATGTTTTTTAATCTTACGGGTTGACCTACATCATCAACTTGTATTATGTGTAATAAATGCTTATACCTTATTGTGTATGGTTAAAAACTGTTATATATGGATTAGCTCTCAATGTAAATATGTAATGTTTGTTAGAAGTTAATTCACAACTAAGCGTTCCCTTAGCTTCTCAAACGAGAACTTGTAATATAACTTTACGGATATTCTATAATTATGTGGATTAATCAATTTTGTAAGTAGATTTATCAACTCCCATAATAGAGATCTATAGAAAAAAAGAATTCACAACTAAGCGTTCCCTTAGCTTCTCTAACATACTTTCACCAAACACATTTAAGGGAAGTTCCCATTTTAATGTTTTCCTGATTAGACTTTTTTCTGACCATATTAACATTTACCTTAGCCCCTTTTACTTCAATGAGTGCTACTATTTGGATCACTTTCCCCTCACATACTAGACATGTCACATTATTCAATTACAGTTTTTAATACATGTCATACATTTACATACATCACGTTAAGGGGTCAAAATAGACAATAAAAAGGGTCCAAATAGTTTTAGGCTACTTCAATTTTCTTGCATGTGAGTTTCCGTGAAATCCAGCAAAAGTCTGTAAATTCTTTGACATTACCATCAAAGTTATCATGTACTATAGAATGATCAATAGACAACAATGTTTATTTAAAGAGCATAAGTATCAAATCAGGACCATCAATTTAAAAGGACAATATTAGAAAGATATTAATTTTTTTAAAAAAAATACGTGCCTATTGAACAACTTCTAGATACACCATTTTTTTTAAATAAACCATCAAAAACTTTAATTGCGCATATCTTGAACATATCTAAAAATTTTAACAAAAAAATTATATCATTAGATTCAGTTTTTCATTCGCTTTAAAATAAAATCAATCTTGCTATATTTCTAAATTATTTTTTAAAAATGCAATCCAGATAAAATGCTAAAATGCACAACTAGGATTCTGCAACCTGAGAATTAATTCAAAGAACTAGAAATGCATATCCAACCCATATTCAAAGACCCAAAATACAGATAACGAATATGCATATTGTTGATTCAATCAACCAAAAAAAAATACCAAAATGTTTTAGAGAACATCATTCAACATCACTTAAAAGAAAAAAAAACTTCAAAAATATAAAGACCACAGTATCTCAGCCCATATTCAAATACAAAGAGTAAAAAATGCAGACCAACAATTGAAGGTAATTAAAATGCAAAAAATTTGAAAATGCAAAAAAACTAAAAATGCAAATACAACCACCAAAATGTAAATGTATCCGTTGTAAAAAAGAGAAAGAGAAGGAACAGAGGGGTGTATAACCCACTAATTTAAAAATTTTACAAACAATCTTCACCGGTCTAGTTAACATACTAACATACATGTTCGGTCAAAATACACCCAGATTTAAAACCAAAATGCACCCAAATAAATACTATTACTTAACCTCAAAAACAGATTAAAACCAGAGTCGATCTAAGCCATAGTCGACAGTGAAGCGGTGCCTCAAAAACATATTAAAACCAGAGTCGATGGTCAAGCGGTGGGCGGTCTTCTACGATCTAAGCCAGAGTCGATGGTGGATGAAAGAGTAGGACCGTCGCCGTCGATCTGGTTCAGATCTGTTGACAAACAATGAGAGCTTCACCAGATCTTGAATCCTTTAAGCAAAACAGAGACAGAGAGGAACAACATATCATATCTCAAAGAGGTAGCCGTTGAAAACGTCGTAAGAGAAAGAAGATGTGCGGCTATCGAGTTCTGCCGGAAAGGAAATCATGGGGGGGATTTGATTCCTAAAATACCCCCAGTCCCCCATACTGTTTAAAATTATGAAAGTGACAATTTTTATAAAGAAAAAATAAAGATTTAATTACAACCCTTAATCAACTTGATCCAAAGAACTAAAAATGTTTCTTAGTTTCTACAAATAACATTAGTTTATTTTTTATCCCTATTATACACACACGTATATATAACTTTAGATACGATATTAGGCGTATTAATACATGCTTCAAATATGGCTTTATCCCTAAAAACGAATTCCTAGACATAATAATTCAAAACTTAACTATTGCTTTAAATACATGATTGTGGTGATAAGCCGATTGAACAATCATGTTTTCAAGGGTTTCAAGGCGCTACCGGTTAATGCTTAGCAAGTAGCAAATCTAGTGTTAGGTATAAGAACGATAAACAATTGATATAGAATGCAGGAAAACATTAAGAACACAAGGAATTTGCGACCTTCACACTAAAGACCGGTGAGATTTTATTTCATATCATAGAATACACAAGTTTCTACCATGACATCACAACTCGAGCCTACGTCATCGCAACACGTTGTTAGTAGCAACCATCTTTGCCGACCATTAGTGTTGGCAACAGTAGTTCGCCGTTGCGCAATCATCAACACAACATATATTTTAGCATAGGATTCTTATGAAGAACAAACTACCTCCTTTACCCTTGCCCGCTCTTTCAAGAGTTGACCTTATTGCTAAGTCTCCATAGCGATCATAAGGTGAAAAAATCTTATCAGACTCCATAACACAACCATTGAACCGCTAGTGACACATCCTATGTTTAGCGACGATGCTTAATTTCAATCACAATTAATGGACCGTAGATGCAATAATTCTTTGTTAAAATGCAACTCCACCAGGTAATGAATGGTTCACTCGATCTTTTTGAACAAGTGCAAACCAAAGGATATATGGTCAACTATTAAATTATTGCCAACAACAATAGAATGGATTCTATAATTTAATTTTGAAGAAAAGCCCCACAAAAACACACTTCAATAATTAATATAACTTATAGGATAGCCATACATACATACATATATATATATATATACACACACATCACAAGCATATATTTATAATGATGACAAACACACCACACTACTACATATATAGCATTACACATCTAAATTGCTCATACCTTGTTGAACCATCAAGTTATTATACTATTAATTAAAGCCTTTAAAGCATACATATATTTCTTCAAAAGGGCTGCAGCCGCTTTACGCGTGGTTGCCAGGCCCACTTCCTCCACCACTACCGCCACCGGCACCGCCACCACCAAAACCATGCCCGCCTCCATGAGCACCACCACCACCAGACCCATAGCCATAACCGGAGCCTGAACCACTCCCACTCCCACTCCCACTACCAGAACCATAACCGAAACCATAACCCTTACCAAACCCATTAGCAGACCGACCTGAACCCGACCCGTAACCCCATCCACTCCCGGGGCTTGAGCCATAACCCCAGCTATAATCCCAATTTGGACCATGGGCTGATCCAGTGGCCCCAGTTGGGCTTGAAGTGGACATTTGGTTCACAAGGGTCTTTCTCCCACCTTTAGGATTATATGCTAAAGTAGCAGTTGAGATACAGAAGAAGAGAAGAATAGAAGCAATTTGGTAGGTTTTCAATTTCATTTTGTTGGGTTTCTTGGTTGATCAAAGTTTTAAAAGTCTTTATAGCTAGTGGTTTATGTTGTTGGACTTTGTTATATATAATGAAATGATGGGGGATATGACTTATGGTGCATGAGGGGTGTTTCTGTAATTTGGCATATGGTACCCGTGAATGGTGGTAAGATCCCTAGTGCACACTTGTTATAATTTTGAAGGTGGATTTGAGAAAGGGGTTGTCATCTGACACTTGTGAATTTGCACCACCATATCAAATGTGTTATGAACCCCAAAACACCCTCCCTCCACCCCCACAAAGAAAAAAAAGAAAAAAAAAAGCCACACACACACACACACAAAAAGAATTAATATTATTTAAAAATATATATAAATTGTCCTTGACGGCAGTAAGAAGTCGACATTATTATCTTGGATTTGGGTTTTAATTAAATTAGGAATACGTGTTGGGTCATGTGTATAAGAAGGGTTATTGTGAAAATAAGTATTTATGTGAGAATGTGAGGAGAAATCCTACCCATTAATTAGATGTTGATCTATTAGATCTAATGTCGTAATTCATCCGTTGTAATTCATGGTCGTCATAACCCACTTAAATATTTATTCTTATTTGAACCTCCTTATATATAAGGTTAGGTTCTAATAAACCCACCCTTGTACATAGATCTCACAGACCTCTTCTCATTTTTGTAAAAGGTTAAAATTGAAATTTACACTTTTCAATATTAACTCACACATATTTCCTCATATTCAACATTTAAAAAAAACATCTACCAAAATTTTGAAATGGCTATAAACCTTCATCAAGTTAATGATTTTTTACAAAAAAAAATATATCACCATATTCAGTTTTTTGTCCTCTTTAAAACAAAACCACTATTGACATACTTCTAGTGAAAAAAATTAAAATACATACATCTATCGAAAATGCAAGCAAGAAACAAAATGCATTACTGCATTTTAAAAAGAATCCGTATGAAAATGATAACCAAAATACAATCCAGATGAAATTGACAACACAGCTTGTCTTTATCATATGCGTAGTATCAATTCATTCTTATTTATAACCTTAGATTTCTTTAATCTAATGGTTTAAATCTAGTCTCTCATTCTCACATAAATTTTTATTCTTTTAATAACCCTCTCCTATATATATATATATATATATAGAGAGAGAGAGAGAGAGAGAGAGTTTCATGTGAAAAACACTTTATTTGCGAAAAGTGTGAGAAGCAATTTGGACCATACAATTAACTAATCAATTGTTATTAGCATATGTGGCACTATTGTAATTAAAAGAAAATTAATTGGTATTTAGTTAAACTAAAAGAGGGTAATATAGACAATTTGACATCTTTCTCCTCCCTCTCTCTCTCATATGATATATCTGTCACCCCATCCCCTCTCCCCATTTCAAAAAAACTCAAAAAACACCTCCTCTCTCTATCTCTTTGCACCTTCGCCAACCGCCGACCGCTAGACATCGCTACCTACAACCATCGTTGGTAGTTTTTTGCTACACCTAACCGATTTCCTCATTTCAAAAACCTAGTATCCACCCAATCTTCATTTCTGTCTTTGACTCGCCGCCTCCGACTCGTCTGCTACACCTAACCGATTTCCTCATTACCGCCTCCGACGTGCCGCCTCCTTCAACGGCACCGCCACACCGCCTCACATCCGCAAGCCACTGTCAGATCTGCGCTTGACGGAAAGCGGCAGCTAGGGTTTAGATACGACGGAAAGCATGCCGCCGCACTGCCTCACAACCACAAGCCACCGTCAGATCCGACTTCTTCTTTCGTCCATTCGGCCGGTGGCTTCGTAGGGTTTTGTTTATTTTTTTTATTCTTGATTATACATGTTCATTGAGGAACGGGAATCATCGATCGATCTTCAATTCCGTCATTCCGTCATTCCATCATCTCTTTCTTCTTTTTTATTTTTTATATATACATTTTGTAGTTTCTTAAACTGTACATCTGTGTGTTTGATTTTGTTTTTTGTTTTTTTGGGTTGTATTTTTCATTGTGCTAACATCCATATAATTTTTGGATTTGAGATTATATGGATTTTTGTATTGTTTATTGTTGAACAGTCATTATTACAATTGAATAGCTACAAAAATTTGTATTGTTTATTGGTAAACACAGTTATCATTATTAGTGAACAGTCATTTGGGTGAATAGGTACAAAAACTTTGGATTATTATTCACTAAAATAAGAAATATAAATTTTCAATAGTTGTTTGTGGGGAACAAGCTTCAATTCATCGGTGAACAGAGGATAATCAACTTAAAATAGTGATGATGGAAAAACTCGCATATCTTTTGTTGTGTTCATTATTGAATATTGTAAAAATTTATCTTAAACTCGTATATTTTTTGTTGTGTTTATTATTAAACACATTAATAATGAAAAACTCGTAACTTTTCTTTAGTTGTATTCACCGGTGAACACTGTAATAATAAATTTACTAGTAAATTATTTTAATTTATTTTTGTTTTTTATTCAAATTTAGGAATGAGAAAAATATGAAGAAGAAATAGACCGGAGAGAGAAAATTTAGTTTACCAATATATCTTTAAATTAAAAAAAATAAAAAACACGATTAATTTACACCACTAGATCAAATACAAATAAGTGACTGAGATTGTTTCTCGTACTTTTCGCAAATAAAACACTTTTCGCAAGAACCCTCCTCTCTCTCTGTGTGTATAATATATATATATACATGGCCTCACTTTCATCTCTCTCTTACCCAAATGTCATATCAGTATCACGTTACTTTTTCATATTATTTCTCTTTTTTATCAAAATACCTAATATAGCCTAACACAATTTTTTCTCCACTTTTTTATTATGTTAATATATATATATATATAGATAGTGAAAAGTTCATTTGAGAACCGTTTTTATTACGAGAACCGCGAGAACCAATCTTAGCCGTCCAATTCCTCCTCCTTCAATTGGATTGCCCACCC
>JAUEJL010071216.1:0-16567 GCA_032274825.1 Drosophyllum lusitanicum | reverse complement strand
AATCAGCCAAAAAATAGCAGTGACCTTTAGCCACATGAATGTTCGAAGGTGTGGCAATACATTTCCGAATGGTCACATGATCGGAATTCATATGTGGCTAACTAATAACTTGAACTTTATTTTGGTACCTTTAGCCACATAAATATTCGAACGTGTGGCCGAATAATTCCAACTATGTGTGACCAAATCACAGTTTTCTACTAGTGCAAACACCTTCAGTGTTGACATTGGCATGGTTTTGATGACATAATACGTCTCTTTAATGAGTACAACCCTTCCAAGAAGGTCAACCATGCATGTATAATGGTCCACAGTTCGTGTTACACCATGGTCTTTCTCCATTGCTACAAAAAGTTTCAAACTTCTTGTACCAAACCAGCATGGCTGTATGTAATAAGAACTCCCAAGAATGTTACGTTGTTGGGTTTATACTAGTTTTCAACATCTTTTCAAACAAGTTGATTGCTTCTTGCACATTATTGTGCATTGTGGATCCAAGAATCAAAGAACTATATGAGTAAACATTCTTTTTCTGCATTTTATCAATCATGGTGCGTGCTTCTTCAATGCATCCACATTTTGAGTACATATCGATTAGTGCAGACCAAATGAAAATATTGTTTGTTGGTCAAAACCTTACCTTGCCAGCCACATCTTGAACCCATTTGGCGTACTTAGGTTGCACCTAATTGGCCACAAGCTGAAATGACACCTGTTAGTGTGACATCATCTGTTTCAACTCGAACCTTTAACATTTTATCAAAATACTCTCAAGCCTCCCTTGGCTTAGCGTTCTATGAAAACCCCATGATCATTGTTGTTCGTGATGCCATGTCTTTCACAGATAACTCATCAGACAGCTTCTCTTGCTTCTTCCATATTCTCACCTCTCACATAAGCAACAATCAAGGATGTCCATGAAATTACATCTCTTCCAGGCATATCATCAAACACTCTACGAGCACTATCTAACAACTCAAATCTCAAGTACATGTTAATCAAAGTATTACCCACGTACAAGTCAGAACTATACCAACCAACACTTATACCCTAGCCATGAATACCAACACTTATACCCTGACCATGAATACCCAATTCGACCCCACTGGCACCACTACAAGCTTTCGTCAAAGCCATGAATGTAAAAGAAATAGCACCAATCCCATGTCTTCTCATAAAATTATATATTATAATAGACTTAATTAAGAGTCCTTGTACAACGTATCCACGTGTCAAAACTGTATACAAAAACGGGTTTGGCTGTTTCACTTGTTGAAATGCACGACATGGGCATAGGTCCATAGGAAAGTCGAATTTAGCATTCAAAACACGAACTAGTTTCGTAATTACGTAGCAAAATTAATAAAGACCCTTACGGATGATGTGGGCATGAATATATATGTTTAGCTTGATTGAGATTATTGCTGGAGTTTAGCAAGGAGACTAGTTGCGATTGCAAAAATTTTGTTTGTTGGTGCTAATACAAAGTGAAGGAAGGGTTTTTCTTGAGGTCCTTGCTGATTTAATAAGGAAGTTGTAGTTGGTGATGATGTTTATACTTTGAGGGATTTTGGTGGTTGTTAGCTTTCGAGAGATCAAAACCATTCTACATAAAATCAAAACAACAAATTCGAAAAAAAATGAGGCTCTTAAGCCGATATTTGACGTGGATGGTGTTCCTCTGATCATAATATTTTAGAGAGGTTTTGTTTTTATATCCTAATGTATTTGTATGGCAAACAATGACGATGATAACAGTATTTAAGTTAGGTGTTATTCTAATCGCATATTTCTCTAATAAATGATATTTTAGTCAAGAATATAAGTGAATGTGACTGTACCTAACTTACGTGTTACTAACAAAACACATTATTTTCCCATTCGCAAAATGGTAAGTGTGTGTTCATCTCCCCCACAACCTCTCCTTCTTTGACACACACATACGCTTGTGCGCTTGAGCTTCACAAGTATGTGTTTATCTCCTCCGACATCCTTTTTTTGGTGATAAAAAAATATACGAATTAACACACATCGCTCACCTGTATTCGTCGATTTGTTTGTTTACCTCCCCCTTTCCTCTTGTTCGGAAACTTCCAATTCTGGAGAAATACGATTATTCAGCTTACTAGTAAGATTAATTTCGAGAAATAAACATATATTAATCAGATCAAAATTAGGAGTTAAAATATCAATTAAATGTAATTTAGGCTTTAAAATCCAAATTCATTACATGGTTTTTTATGAACTTGTATTAAAATAAAAATTCGACCTTTTTAAGTTTTAACGAAATCGACCGACCTGGACCCGTGGGCTGTGGGCATTTCTCCCAAATCCCAAAACCCAAACCTGATACAACAGTATTGGTGTTCAACTTGCAGTACTCAGGGTAAATGCCATAATCAGCATCAGGCGATCGATGTTTCCCGTGTCACTGTGACAACTAGCGGCTGCTTCCTGTAATTCGTTACTTCCATCAGAGTAGTCTAGACTGAAAACAGGTATACCATCCTTGATTTATCCACTAAATGTTGAAATCTCAAATCAATAACCTTGCATACAAACAAGTTGTGTTTCACGTTAAGATTTCTTGATGTCTTACTGTCTCTTCCTCTTCCTTATTTTAGTATGAAGCGCGGGATTTGTTTTTTCCTAACCTTTTATACAGGTAATTGGTGCTTACTAGTTATTTACTCGTTCTCTGTTTCCAAATTTTATTGGTTTGATCTAATTTTTCCTTTCGGAAAATGATATTCGCTGTCTAACTTGGAATGCTTCTATTCTTTTCTGAATTTTGGGTTTTGAATGATAATTTTGGTTTTTATTTTTCATTCTGTTTCCAGCTTTGCTCTATCAAACAGGCAGTGCTGCTCCAGTGGTGGTACCTGCTACCAATTGCTATGTTTTTGACAATTCTAGCCATATTTTTGATTTTGTATCCTACTTCTATGTATTAAAGTAATTGCAGTCAATTTGGATTTGGGAAGAAAGTTGGTAATCAGGGAAGCATAAATACAACTGACTACTTGTCACTCATGTTTTTGCAGCTTAATAATGGGATAATGTATGTGGACGTCACCCAAGTGTTCAATTTTGTCCATCAAAGTCACCCATGTCTTGTAACTACCTTATAGACCTACCCAAGTATGTATCCAGTTTCGTTTATGCGAAATCTAGCAAACATCATGCCTAATGATGAAAGTGCCCTTTAAAATTTGAAAAGGCAATAATACCATTGTATTGACTATCAATACCCATTGATTCAACCTAGTGTGACTTTGTCATTTTACAACATTACGGTATATTTTTAGCCTTATTTGATATAACAAAACTGGATATATGCTTGAGTGGTCTATAGAGTAGTTTTATTCAATGGGTGGTCTTTATGAGAAAAGATGAATGCTTGGGTGGCCTGCATTTGTAAATATTGTATTGCTAGTATAAGATTGTTACACAGTATCATAATAGCAGTTCTCTCATATGACATTCTGTCAAGTTAAAATGTTGCTAATCTAGCAAAGGAAAAGTTTGTTTTCTCTAAGATATTATGCAGAGTAACTGGATTGGACATGCATACGAATATGATGGAGTGGTAATGTCTTGTAAACCATTAAATCATTCTGGTTGTTGTAGTTTGTGGTAGTTTGCTTTCTCCCTGTTGATATTGGTTTCATTTTGTGCAGACTGATTATACAATTCGATTTTGTAAAGATGTGGAAACTAGATCACAACAGGTAACCCATAATGCTTTGTTTCCTAGTTTCACAATGAAAAAGTTAACTTTGTCTCTTTGTATGTGTGAGTGAGAGAGGCTACTCTTACAAGTTCATTATGATCATATTGAAAATACTTTGAATTAGCATCTGAAATATTTCATCTTTAAGTTGCAGAAAGTATAATTCTTGTTAATTTCTAATCTATAATCATGATGGCAATTGTAAATGTATGGGTTTACTGCAGGGGTATGTTGCTTTTGGCAGATTTGATGACTTCAACTATTTTGTTGCTGGTTCGGGACATTATAACTTTGTTCAAGTAAGCTGAATTCAAGAGTCTTTATATCAAGAATGAGAAATCCATGAAATTTGTTCCTTTTTTTTTGCTATAATTGCTTCCTCTAGATTTGTCTCTCAATAATTATCTTGTCAGTTAAACAAGTGTCTGAAAAAGCATGAGCTATGCTCGGACTGGTATATGTGAAGCATATGACCAATCAATGGATTAAGAATATTTGTCATATGAAACTTATGTATAATTTTTTAGATAGTTATATCATTTACATGAGGGTTTTCTTGTGCATCAGGAATTTTACAATGGTGATCTTCAACACTGTGAAACAACTCATGACAAAAGGGGGCGAACAGCTCAGGTAAGCATTATGACATAGTGCATAAGTTACCATATAAATCAGGTTAAGCCTTGTGGTTTATGGTCAGGGTAGGAATCGTAGATATACTTCGGTTCTTTTAGACTACCTAATTCTTGATTATTGTTTGAATCTAGTTAAACATAATATGCGGTGACTGCCCAAATGCACGGTGCAAAGGTATGTGAGCTCTTTAGGTTTGTTTTAATTTCACTTTTAGTTTAGAATAGCTGGACATGTTTTACAAATGTTTGCGAGTTCCCAATGAGCTTTTTTTTTGCATAACGAGTTGTAACAAATGGTAATTTAGCTTCAAGTATGTAATTTCTTTTTTCTAATGTAGCAGTAATTATACTTTTCTTAAATAGATAATACTCATCTTTTGGAATAATATATTCAAATCAGGACTCAAACTTGTAATTTCATAGATCGTAGGACATCATATGTAGAGCTACTTTAAATGAGTTGAAGGGCTTCATTCTTGTGTTCAACACATCGCACATTGAATTAAAGCTTTTCATGAAAATGAGCACACAAAATACATATTATAAAGCATTGATGAGTTTAATCAATGAAAGGATAAGGTGTTACCACCATGTCTACCAAGGTGGAATAGTTGAAGTTGAAAACTTTAGGGTACGATTTTGTTGAATAATGTCCCACATTGGACGAAGAGTGACTTTGTAATGTGCTTAATAAGGGTTCTGGGCTACTCCACTTATAGCCAATTAGTTTTGATTTGGAACCCCATAAACTTACATGGTTTCATAGCAAGGTTCACGCGTGGTTGGTCAAATGCCACACGGACTCCACGTAACCCCATAAGTTTCCACGTGTTAGGCGTGAAAAAAAAAAGAACGCCACACGTGAGGGGCGTGTTGAGTAATGCCTCACATCGGACGAAAAGTGACTTTGTAATGTGCTTAATAAGGGTCCTGGCTACTTCACTTATAGTCAATTGGTTTTGAGTTATAACCACACAAACTTACAGGTTTGGCCAAAACCAAATAGATCAGCAGAAGCAAAGCAATTTGGCTAGGTTGCTCCTCCATAAGTCGGCGAGCTGGTTTAGATTTTTCAAGGCCATTGTATACAGTTTGTTTTCCGGTTCTAAGCTCTAAACCTACCATTTGGCCGAACCTAACCGAACTATATTTGTTTATATGTCTAGGGATTGAGATTTTTAGAGGAGAGACGGGTTTAAGATCTATGTATTTGTTTATTTAGCTTGCCTAATTAATTTAGTTTACCTAATTAATTTAGTTATCTTCATTTCAAAATTTAAAGCAAGATTCCATCACTTGCCCCTTAATGACAATTCAAAACCAAATTTAAGCTATCAGCTTGTTTATTTACGAGTGTTTGTAACTTTTGTTTTCTTAACATCAATAAGTTATTATTTTTGACATGACTAGTTACATGTTTTTTTAAGTGTATACAGACAAAATAAAAACCTCCGGCCAAACCAGCCAAACCAAACCAATTCTGGTCGGTTTGTCTGGTTTCTTGCCAAAACTGATCTTGCAGGTTTGGGTTGGAAGACTTCTTTTTTAAAGGGATTTTCCCTAGCCTTTGGATATGATGTACGCGGTCTAACGGTGTTACCTGTAACCTTTTCCGGTAACAACCCCTTAGCTAACCCTTGATTGAAGCCCCAAGGATTTGATCCCTTGACCTCTCCTATGGGGAGCAAGTGGACTATTCAGGCTACCACCAAGGTGATGGTTTTGGGTTGGAAGACTAATTTAGCCAATTTGATTATTAAAAATGTCAAACCAAGGTTAGCAGTTTGGCCAAGACTATTTGTGTCAAACTGAACCATGCACACTAGTAATTTATAACTTCCCAAAAAAAAATTCAACAATAATATTCCATAAAACAACCAACCAAAATTTATAATTACATTTATCCAAAATTTCAAAGTAATTAACAATCAAAATAGCGGAAGCTACACATTAAATCCATTAAAATCAATTAAAAGAAACGCCGTGACTTTTCCATCACACGGGAGCTTTCCCCTTGTCCTTACCAGAGGAACCTGAAAAGAGATAAACAACGACGAGTAAGCATAAAGCTTAGTGAGCAACACAACACTCATACCTTATGACCGACAACACAGCATCACAAACTGCACAGAAGGCACCCTCGGACAGCCCTACTCAGCCACGATGTTCACAGGTATCATTTATGATGGTCCACTCGACCTTGATCCCCACCAGCATTAGATAACCCCCACATATTATCAGGCAACATATCAGTGAACACATAACCACACAACTGATGAACAACACAAATATACGAGTCACATCATAAAGTAAGAGTTAGTTATACTCACCTAGTTTGTAGTCTAAGTATTAACTACGTTCACTTAACGAGTACCCGGAGTTTAACCAACTACTAGCAATCACCTACAATCACGTTCATCACATTAATTCCCCTAATATGATACACGATCCAAAATTCGCCTTTAAGGATATGTGATTCACGAATCGCAATTCGCCCCATTGCAATTCTCGAATCGCAATTCACTCATTTGTAATTCACGAATCACAATTCATTCAGTTGCAATTCACGAATCACAATTCACTCGGTTGCAATTCACAAATCGCAATTCACGAATTGCAATTCGCTCAATTACAATTCACGAATCACAATTAATTGCAATTCATTCACTTATTCTAAAATGCGATTCAGATTTCGATTCCCAATTTGTGATTTACGATTGGCACTAGGCCCAAATACAATTGTTGATTTGCGATCCAGGGAATCTCACTAAGAGACTCTACCCTAACAATTACGATTCATAACAAGTTCAAGTCTAAATTGCGATTCAAATTTTTATTTGATTTGCGATTAACTAAGAACATATACGATTGTTCTTCAAAACTGTCGACTTTCTCAAATTGGTTCTTGACTGAATCTTAACCATTTCAGTTGATTCTTGTTCCTTTGGATTCCTAACACCATTTGGACCAATCCCTACCATTTAATTGTGTTTTTATAATGTTTTCGAGAATCAAATCCCCATATTTGTTCCCATTTGCTCTCAGTTCGAAACACCCCAAAAACGGATACAAATCTTTATTAACACTCAACCAAATCGGTTCTAAGCTGATCGTAAGGGTTTTGGAACACTAACCTGATGATTCCTTGTCGAATTCCACGAAAAATGGTGGTGATTCAATCCCGTTTCCCTTCTTCTTCTCGGCCGGTCCATGTACACTCGTGCACAGTATTTCAATTGAACAGTAAGGTGGCTGTAGAAGATTTACCTAGGGTTTTGAGCCTAAAAATGCTTAAATACCATTCCTACTCCTTATTTGTCAACAATAGTCCTTTACCTTACATGAAGGTGAAATTTTGTACTCAATACATGAATAATTAAGAAATAACCCTTATTACATAAATAGTAAGTACTCACATCATAAATTCCACTTCTAAAATAATTTACAACTCGGAAACGGGTATTACATACTTTTAGGTGGGCGATACGTTTCATGTTGGCCTTCAATTAGATAGTTTCACAAGATCATTCTTTCTGGCTAGTTGGCTGCAAACGACTCAAATTGCGGTGATGTATGAATATAAATGCATAGAAGAAACATACAACGAAGCTTTGCAATTTCCTTAATTGCTAACTTCATTTAGGTCAAAGCTCAGATTTCAACCGTTTTTTTCCTACAAACATCCATCAATTAAACCACTTTTCTATTTAGGGTGTATTTGATATGGAGTTTTTTTGGAGCTGATAGCTTTTTGTTTTGAAAGGAAAAGCTACAAGTCTTGTTCGGATAGAAAAAATTGGAAGCTTTTTTTTAACAAAAAGCTCCAAAATAAGAAGCTTCTTGACATAGCTTTTAAAACTAGCCTGAAGCTTTTTTATATACAAAATTACCTAAATGCCCTTTTTAATTGTTTTACAATTCCTCCTATTTTTATGATTTGTCCTTTTTTGTCATTTTACACTAACCAGCTCCAGCTACTTTGCCAAACACATATACAAATAAACTATACAGCTACCAGCTTCCAGCTATCGGCTACCGGCTACTTTAGCCAAACACACTCTTACTAAGATTAAATGATATTTTAGTTGTAATGGTCTACATCTTTATACTATTTTACGCCTCAGGTAACATATGTTTTAACTTTTAATGGGACTTCTGATTCATTATTATACATGCTGATTGCAGTTACATTTCTGTCCTCATTTTTTTCAGGTGGACTTGAATGTGTATGCAATGTTACGTTTGAGTCAGATTGCAGGTTTTTTGCTGGCGGAAACCCTTTTTTTCTGATAGTAACTTTTTTAGTCCTACATGATAACCTAAGTTTGATACTTAAACTTTATACTAAGCATCCTTCCAAGTGGAATTTGCATTTTTTTCATATTTCTTTAGCATATAAATGTATCCAATCTTTTAAGTGCAGAATTATTGTTGAACTTGCAATTCCATGCAAGAAACCTGGTGCACGAGTGTTTCAAGGATTCACCGTTGGTTTTCATCCACGGTCATGGGAAATTGTAAGATATTATAATATTTTCCCTTGGTATACCATTAGCTGGAAGTTACATTTGCAAAATATTATTCAGCATTGACAGCTCAACCATCTCATAGGTTTACAATGGCATGACTCAATATGGTTATGAAAAGGCTTACAAAGACTACAGGTTCTGAACCTTTGTTTCACCATTTTTTTTTTCAAATTAAGTTAAATTTATGGTCAAACATTTGATAGAATTCTCCATGATTCTCTAGAAATTTCTTACCTTTGTTTATTTCAGCTTTGATACGGACCAGAGTCATGTATCTCTTTATATGACTGCAATTGCTTCCCTTTCTGAATTAGTACAAAAACCGACCATTACGGTATATTCATAAACAGAATTTCTTTTTGTTTTGGGGATTGGATCTAATTTGAACTATGTTCTTACTTTTTTGTATTTTTTACATTTTTACTAGGTATCTCCTGCCACTGGTTTAGAGGTTACTTTGTCTGGCTCGGGAGCAACAGGGAGTCCACCTACAACTTTGTCTCCAACATTGTTGAATATAGATTGGAGATGTACAAAATTTTCTATTTCTATATTTTAAAGGTGTCAAAATGGGCAGGTCAGACGGGTTGGGTAATGGGTGATTACGGGTTGAGGCGGGTTGGGTTTCCCGAGACACTTTTTCTCTAAACCGTTGGAAAGAGGTTTATTGGCAAATAATGTGTGAATTATGAGTAAAAGGATCATATTAATTTGGTAAGAGTCTAATTTTTGTGTAGTGTTGTAAAACTCCTATTACAAGGCCGAGTACTCGGCGAGTACTCGTGACAAGGTGGGTGACATTGCCGAGTTGAGGTGAATCCGAGTACTGCAAAACTCGACCCCAAATCGGTTAAACTCGGGATGATTCGGTCCTTAATTTTTTTTATAAATATTGTCTCCCTAGTTCCCATAACTAAAGCCATTAATACATACTCAGTTTCCTCGTGTCATGAGTTAATAGCTTGTTTGAGTATTTATTTTCTAATTCTATAGTCTTATACCCTATAATTTTGAAATTTATATATAAAAGTTCTAATCCGAATACTCCCCGAGTACTCCCCGCCTAGGCCAATTACTCACTACACCCCAGTCGGCCGCTCGAGTACTTCCTAGTTCCTAGCGAGTTTTATAACATTGATTTTGTGAATAAATGATTTAGGAGCTTCTATGGATTAAAAATACACTTTGGACGACTCTTGATGTGTTAGACCCATTTGACCCCGTTTAGCTATATTTTTACTTTACCCTGTTTACATGTAAGTGATTAAGCATAACTGAATCAACCTGTTCATAAGCAAATGGGTCAAAAATCAAAATGGCTTCTTCTACTATGTCTTGCTGTCTTCACATCTTCTACAGCTTGATTTTCTGAAATCCTGTTGCATAATATCAGGTGAAACAGCACGTGATAGTCCATATGAGGTTCAGTTAACTATACCAGTAAAGGGTTATGATCCCATCCAGTTTAGTCTTACAAAAATGTGCGGTAATTCTCAGCTTCTTATCCTGCTCCTGTTTGAGATGTAAACTGGCTAATGTCATGGGCCTAATTCATTTGGTTTGATGAAAGATTGTTCAAAATCTTGCAGAATATAGGCAAAATGAAGCAGGAAAATCTACCAAAGGATGGGCTCTATTTGGAATCTTTTCCTGTGTGTAAGTGAATTTAATTATATTTATTTGCAGCAAAATTCATATATCTTCGATCAATCTCGTATTTTAAATGTAGCGTGGCATATTCTTGATGTTTTATTATATTTGTGAAGATTGATGTGTTTATTAACGTGTCTTGGAGCAGATTTTTTGTACTTTCAACACTGTTCTGCTGTGGTGGCTTTATTTACAAGAGTCAGGTACAAAAGCAGGTACGCTCGCTAATTCTTGCTTTACAAAAATGGTTTTGTTTAATGTGTGTCTATTTTCTGATGATAAGCTCTCGAGAATATGCAGCATGGAATTGATGCACTGCCGGGCATGACCATTATATCTGCATGTTTGGAGACTGTAAGTGATCGTTTTTATGTTTGTATACATACTTGTATATGCGCAAAAGCATATAGGTTTACATATTTATATATATTTAGGGTTTTGTTTTATACATTTTGACACGACTATCAACTATGTAGGTGAGTGGTGTCGGAAGAGGTTCAGGGTACATACGGCCGGATGACGTTAATGATGCTTATTCAAGTGAAGCCTCATGGACCCGTGAGCCTGTTGTTGCTCCAAGTTCTTCAAGAACAAGTGAGAGAAGATATGGGACCTAATTACCGTTTTGCTCTTATTACCAATTCACGGCTTCAATTTCTCTGATACTGGGATCTTCTCGTTAACAAATTAAAAAGAGGGCATCCAATTGCTCTGGTTGAGTGCAAGGCACTTCCTTTTCTACTATGCCCTCAAATCAAGTTGAACTTTTCCCGCATGAGTACTCAGGTTTACATTGTTCTTAATTGTTCTGCTAACAAGGTAACAGAACTAACTTTTAATTGCTCGGAAATGTTATATTTCTATGTGCATTCATGGAATTCAATTGTTGAACCAGAGCATGCTTGATATTGCTTATGTCATCAATGAAGCAATCATGTGATTTGGTTTGACAATATTCCATCCCCTTGTGTTGATTATATCTTCCTAATTGTTTTTTTCCTTGAAAGTTGGGTACTTGGATGATTACTGTTTATGTTTTCTTGACCCCGAGTGCCCAAAGCATCTTTCGTGGATCCAGTCTCTGTGATCTTGACAGCAGCACCACTTAGAGGGAGGGTGGGGTGGTGTTCCTATCGGTACTGCGACTTAAACATCTTACAAAGTCCTAGTTTATAAAGAGGTCCTGGTTCCGCAAAAAAAGGAACAATTTTCCTAAACCTTCGAACCAAAATCGTAAGGAAACCTTAAAATTCACACATACTCGATCTTGAAGGGAGCATGCCATTGACTAACGTGGTCGTGTAAGTGATGAGAACACACCATCGCTAGAAGCTAACAATGTGACTATGATTAAATTATTTATAAAAACAACACATATTTTCATGTCTGCATATCTATTCAATAAAATAGTTAAATCAACAGAAAAAAATTTCACATTTGCACCATCGATTCAATTAACAGTGTGACATCCGCGAATTTTAATATGTCTAGCATTCTTTTGACATAAAAATTATATGAACTTTCTTTTATAACTAGGGTAAATTGTCGAGAAAGATAACATAAATATCGATATTTATCAATAAAGGTAATGTTTAATTTTTTAAGGAGTCTAATTTTCAATTTCTAACAAAAAGAGATAGCCGGTTATTATCATAGCAGGTAACCGGTTAAAATTAGGGGTGAGGACGGGTACCGAAACACCAAACCGTACCGGCACCGGTACCGGTACCGAGTTAGAGTTTTCGATCCGGTACTCGGTACTTGAAATATTGCTAAATCGGTATTCGAGATTCGGTATTTGGGACTAGTACCAAAAAAACTAGGTAAAATACCGGTACCGGTACCATATATGAATACTCGGTACGGTATTCAGTACCGTCTTTAAACCAAATTCGGTATCCGGTAAAATCGGTACCTGTACCGATTCCAGTACCATGCTCACCCCTAGTTAAAATTGATGATGTGGCTAATTTTTATATTATGCAAATTGTCGAAATAGGTAACAGATTTTTGGAACTTGTCAATAAAGGTGATGTCTAATTGTTTAGACTAATAAAGGATGATGAATTTTAATTTAAAACAAAACAAGGTACCATGTTTGTTCGCTTGTATTCTTTCTTTCCTTTATAAAACAATAAAAATATAAAATGAAAACAATATTACATCGTTTTGGTATTTAATACCTTGAACGTATCATTATGGTACTTTGACATTTGACTACTTACTGTTGTTACTTTTATATCGTCGAATACATTGGCTGAATGAGTCGACCGAAAATGACATAAAAATAAACTGGTCAACACGAACTCGAACCCGTACTCTTCCTAAATTGCTACCCTTAGTTGTACTATTTTTTTATTACATGTTGAAGTTTATCATCTTTTTATTGACTTAAAAATTAGACATTATATTTACCGGTAAATTTTGACATTCTTAACTTGCTAAATAAGCAGTCAACAGGTCATTCAGGTAACCGTATTTTTTTTTGTTAGAAATTTAAAAAAGTTGGACATTCTTAACTTACTTTTTTCGGATATCAGCCTGTTCAATAAATAAATCAACAAACTAAACGAAATAGGCGCTATTTTACTTCTTAACTATCATTAGGTATAAACTAGATCGGCGACCCATATATACCGTTAAGTCGTTAACCCCCATGGTAGAAAAGAGATCTCATACGTATCATATGGTTTTCAAACGGGTCGCCTATGGAATTGCCATTTCTTCTCCCTCCATAAATACCTACTTTGCATACTGCCAACGCAACCGTCGCCGGCAAATCTAAACCATGACGGCGTCTCAGCCGTTGGATTGGCAATGGGAGAACGCCGCCGCTGGCTCCATCGCCGGACTTGCTACCGTCACTTTTTCTCATCCCCTTGATGTTGTCCGCACTAGATTCCAAGGTCGGGTAAATCTTATGCCATTGAAATCTTGCATCTTGTTTCATACTCTAATCAGCTAGTTTATCATCTTTCTTTTCATAATTATTGATTGATTTAATTCAACAGTTTATGATGGTCGGAACCCTAACCTTCCACGCTACAAAAACACTCCGCATGCTCTCTTCACCATTGGTCGATCAGAGGTCTGTTTTTATTTAACAATTATTAATGTTGATCATTATATTCTCCGATTTATGCCAAATGGCCAGTTTATAACTCAAATTCTGATAATTTCTTTTTGCTTGTTGTTTCGTACATATGTTGATTTGGGTTTTACTTAAATGTAACAGCTCTTTGAAGTAAGTGTTTTTATTGATTGCTGTATGGTTAAAACGTGATTTCGATATTTCCAGGGTCAATTAGGAATTCAATATGATTTCTCTTCCAATATTATTGGGCTCTGTTTCACCTAATAACTGAACAAATAAAAATGGAAGCTTGATGTATAATATGGTGTGACGGGGCTTGGTTTGACAAACTACTATTTACTCAAATCAGCAGTGTTGATGATCCGACAGCTAATATTATTATTATATCAACATATGCATTAAATTGACTATAGAACATGTCTATGCTGGTTTTACAAATTTATGTATTTTGGTAGCTAACTATGAAGTAACATAAGTTATGTTCTACACCTAATTGCTCGTATCTGATTAGTATTATGAGGATGTGCTTAAATATCATGATCGGCAATTAATTAGCCTCATGCCAGTCTAAGTTTCTGATTAGTTTTCTTACTTTATCAATAGTGGAATTGAGCTACTTGATATGATATTTATGGGTCCTACCAAGTAGAAAGCACAGAAAGGAGTAAGGTTTATCTTTACGAATCTGTAATTTGCTTCATATTATGGTCTTATGCAGCAACTGGGATCTTGTTGTTTGGGTTAGGTATCAGCTTGAATTTGTGTTTTAAGTTTGAAAGGTAGTGGCATGTTTGTAAAAAAGACTTACATGAAATGATATTTGAAAGGTACTTCTGTCATCTCAAAATTATAGATAACTTCTTAAAATTTTGCAAAAAATGAAGATGAATTTGATTCTAAATAATGAATCCTGTTGCTTTGTGAAGTTTTCCCCTAAATTGCCTCTTTGGTTGACTGATATATTCAGTAAGAGGGATTTCAGACAACAAAGATTCTAATCTCTTGAATCTAAATGTTGAATTCAAATGAAGAACATTTTTTACTGTGACTGTCAGCATGTATATGTAATTGAGAATAAATACATAAATAAACAAATAAAAATTGATAAGATCATAAGAGGCTATCCAGAAGTGAACTTTTATCAAATTTCTGTTTAACGATGTCTTGTCTTTTATGCTTGTAATGAAACAGTTATTACTTTTCCAGGGTCTCAGAGGGCTCTATGCTGGCTTTTATCCTGCAGTGTTAGGTTCAACTATCTCATGGGGTCTATACTTCTACTTGTAAGTGAAGTATGAGCCCTTACTCAACTTTCTAAGAGGATTATATACTGGCTATTTTTATTTTTATTTTTCATTTTTCAAGAGTTCTATATTTTTTTGGCATGCATTGGTGAAATCAGCTGCATTTCTTTCATGCATATCTGACTTCTTTAACTTATCATATTTTCTGTTTATAGCTATAACAATGCCAAACAAAGATATATGAAATATCAAGACAAGACAAGTGCAGGTATTCATCTTGCTTCAGCTGCAGAAGCAGGAGGGCTGGTGAGTTCAATTGACCAAGAAAAAAGGGGTCAAAGGGCAATCTCTTTTAATATGTCTGCGCTCAATTTAATCTTGTTATCATAACAAAGTTGTTAATTTCAGGTATGTCTATTTACCAATCCTGTTTGGCTTGTCAAAACAAGATTACAACTTCAGACTCCTCAGCATCACGGCCGTCCATATTCGGGTTTTGGTGGTATGCTCAGTTTTCTATGTTAAACCTGAAATTACGTGTTTTCTCAATTATTTTTTCCTTCACCTTCCTGTCATGTTTTGACTTCATCTGCACTAATCCATATAAGTTACTTTTAGCTCCTGTTCTATCTCTACTCATATAAAAAACTTATATTAATGGTTCAGTTAGTCGCAAAACTGGATGGACGTTATCATTGATTATAATTTCTGGATGGTTGCAAATTTACAGTAGTTATTGCATAATTGCAGATGCTTTGAAAACCATACTGAGAGATGAAGGATTCCGGGCATTTTACAAAGGGCTTTTACCTGGACTTTTTCTGGTTAGATTTGGTATCGTTATTTCTGTTCAAGATGCTATGAGATGTGTTACTTTCCTTGGAATGTTAGCTTTTTAAATCGGTTGATTTAATATCATAGCTTTATTGTTACTTTCCTTGTTATGTTAGCTTTTTAAATCGGGTGATTTAATATCATAGCTTTATTGTTCTTTCTGGACTCTATTTTCATTTCATGGGTGGATGAACTCATTGATGCCATCTTTTATTCACAAACCGTACATAAATATCAATGCTTGCTCATTACAATATTAATACGACTTTCTTCTTGTGTTATATCTTCTGCAGGTCACTCATGGTGCCATTCAGTTTACAGCATATGAGGAGCTTCGTAAAATTATAGTTGACTTTAGGCATAAACAAAAGCCGTCAGTTAATAGAAGTTCCGATTTATTGGTAAGTTCCTCTTGTGAATGGACTTTTCAAGATTTTAAACCTTGTAGTAATTGGTTGACGTATGGATATACTTGCAGACTACTGTTGATTATGCAACTTTAGGAGCTTCTTCTAAACTGGTTGCTATCCTTGCAACATATCCATTTCAGGTAGCAACTAACATCATGTAATTTCAACTATAAAATGAGAATATTTTCTGCTTGTGCTTGTTTCTCATGTGTGGACATGGTAACATTTTCAGGTCATCCGTTCTCGCTTGCAGGTAAGGCAATTGTTTAAATTTTTATTGATCTTTCTTCTCTTTTTCCTTTAACTGTTGTTCTTTAGGTAGTGTCATGTAGAAATTCTTTTCTTCATGAATAGTAAAGATTTTGATAGGAATCAAATTGATAAACACGGGACTACGGCAAAACGCACCGTTAGTCGAAAGCTTTATTGATAATATCC
>JAUEJL010071194.1:0-16572 GCA_032274825.1 Drosophyllum lusitanicum | reverse complement strand
CTCGCGAGCCCACTCTTTGGAGCTCGAGCTCGGCTCGTTTATTAAATGAGCTTTAATCTAGGCTCGAGCTCGTTAAGATTTGACTCGTTTCAAGCTTTTAACGATTAAAACTCGAGTAGCTTACGAGTAGCTCGACTCGTTTGTATATGGTATGCGATGTATTTTCATTATCGCATTAGATAGAATTTAGAATAGCGCGTAGACAGGTTGTAATTAAAAGGGGAATAGAGGGACAGAATTGTCAAGAAAAAGTAATTAAATATGACAAGGGACATTCTATGGGGACTGGCAATCCCCCACAATGCCTTTTAATGTCTCATTTCCTACCAACATTTAGAATCTATTTCTAGCGGTGAAGATTCCTCTTTATATATTTTATTTTATTTTATTATAATCCAATATCAACATGGTCCTACATATTAATTTTATTTTCCTTTTAAAACTAGACATCCTTTAAAAACAAATATTATATTATATTATAATACTATAATTTTTATAAAACAAAAAGATATCACATCAAATATCAAATAAGAGTGTCATTTGTATATGAAACTAAAACGTCATGCACAACATTATAATTTATATTTTTTTATAAACCGACTATTTATTTTTCTCATTCACATATTTAATTATACGTATTTTATTTAAACAAACATTTTAATTATGTATATCAAATAAATGTTAAAAACATCGGTTCGTGATGAATCCTATGGTAAATTTCAAAAGTATAGTTTTTGTTACTTCCTTTTGCATTCAACACATTTTTTCAACAACTTAAAAATGCCATATATAGACATGTGTAAATTGCGAATAACTAAAAACTTCTTTGAATTACATTAAATTTGTTCTTCATATACAATCCACATACCCTTTAAACAAACTTTGACCCCAAAGTCACAAAATATATTATAGTAGCATAACAATAGTTTTTAATAGCATTATAAGTAGCATCAAACACCCCTATTTGACAATTGACATGATCATATCAATACATAATGGAGAGATAGAGTGCTACAACCTTGGTCACCTATTTTTGTTGAAACACGAATATTTTGAACTTATAGTCGGCCATAAAAATGTGAAGTGGGGCCAAAGTTAAAGATGTTCTTTAGTCAAGTTTTCTATTCTTCAAGTTTTACGTACGAGTTTACTTTTTTTTCTGAACTTGTCAAACCAAAATGAATCTCACAATTATGTAATTAGCAAAGGGAAATCTAAAACTGAATTTTGACTTTGGTTCAACTCGAAAGTTGAACTTGAATTGTTAAATAGCAATGTTTAGACTTAGAAATGTCTAATGAATTTTCCTATAGCAATCGATTATTTACGTGGTCATATTATAGAAAAGGCGAATGGCTTTTTTCTTTCAAGCTAACAAAAGAATATTAATAATTGACTAACTGAATTTCAACACATTATATAAACTTAGAAATGAAACGTTAAACAACAAAAATTAATCAAACTGAAATTAAAACACAACACATTATATAAAATAATTGACTAAGCTTCTAATATTAATAAAAGATTAAAATGTATAAAATATATTAGAATATCATAGCAATAGATTTAGATAAATTTTAATTATTATATTTGAACTATCTATTTTAGTAAAAATTAAAACCCAAATTTGACTTTTCTAGATCAAAATTGAATTCAATTCTGACTTTATTTTGAGTCAAAATTATTACAAGCAATTTTGTATATATCCTACTTAAACATTAAAATACCTTATTTTCCACCATAATGTACAATTTTCATATTTGCCCAAATTATAACAATAATATTCAATAGGTTATACAAGAAATACAATCACGTTTTTTTGTATCGTAATATCATAAATAAAATGATTATTATATTTATATTTATTATTATTTTAAAGTAATTAGTTTAATTTCATGTTATATGTTATTTGTTATCTATTATAACTTTTAACATACGATGTTTGGTGTGTGTATATACACACACGCGCATTTGTGATCATATTGTTTTTATCTAGAATTCGATATAAATATTATATAATTCAAGAACGTGTTTTCGTGTAATATAATATTAAAGTTTATTTTTTATAATTAAATTTTTTTAGAATAGTTCTGTAAGAGTTCTCTTTAGGGTTTATATTTTAAAAATGTATTCAAGTTATCATCTTTTGTTAGTGTATGTATCCAACTTTGAAAACAACATTTAATGTATACAAATTACAAAAATTATCATTTAATGTATCAAGTTACTTGCTAATTAGGTTGCAGGTAATTTTAATAGTTTTCTTTTATTTTTATACTAATGAATTGACACATATAATGCCATGTCAACAAAACATATTTTTAACAATTATTATTAGTGTTATCATTAAAACCAAGAACAAATATGCTTAACCAAGAACAGATACAATGCACATCTAGTATCACAAAACCAAGAATCAAAATTGAAAAAATAGCTAACAAACTAATCCTATAAAGGAGATCTGGATCTGAACAAAATCAACAAGAACTAAGAACAATATAGAAGAGGACATACATTCAAACTCGAAATCATATTTGGATCTGAACAAAATCAACAAGAATCGAGACACAAGATATGAAAATCTTAGTTAAATATGAAATCGTGACTGGAGAAAACCCTATATTGATGTCGACTGAATCGAAGGAAAACAGATCTAGAAACTGATAAAGTGTGGTCTTCCACACGTTGCCTATGAAATCTTGCATAATAGATCTAAAGAAACATATATGGATGACTGAATCGAAGGAAAACAAATTCGTAGAAAACCCTAACTCACTCACTATCGCAACTGAAGATGTAGTAGATGAGATCAAAACCCTTAAGCCGATTGCTATACTACAACACCTTGCATAAATGTGGTCTTCCACATTTTGCCGATGTACAATCTCAATATGAAGTCTCATGACTTCAAACCCTTAATAGAATAAAAAAATCTTTAACATCAAGAAATCGGCATAGTGAAGAAGCACAACTAGAAGTATTTTTAACAAGCGGATAGTATTTTTAAGGAGAGGTCAAGAAGAAGCAGACCTGTAAACTGATAAAAGCTTGGTGAGTATACAAGCACATTTTGGTGAAAACAAAGGCGAGAAGTTGATTTTTTCCATCTATATTAAATCCAAGTTAGATCCATGCATCTGATTCTGCTATCATTCTCATCAAGGAAGGAGTGAGCCTTCCAGCGAAGATTAATAAGATAATATTAATTCTTTTTTGAATTACGTCATAACAAGTAAAAAAACACATCAGCAGATAATTCATCGCCACGTCATCATCACATATAAGCGAAAACGATGTCACGTAGCATGTGATCTGCTATAGCAGGTTTGATAAATTACATGATACATTTTAAAAGTTCAGTTTGTTAAATGGTAGTTTTTAAAGTTCAATATATATAGATATATATATATATATATATATATAATAGTAAAAATTAACAATTTTGATACATTTTCATAAACTAAACTCTTCTTTTTTTTCTTCGTTAACACCTTGATTGAGTTATAACCATTAATAATACTATCTTATGGGGGTATTACTATCTTAAATGTTTAAACTTTCCACTATATTTTAAATATATATGCTTGAATATTGTTGACCTCAAAACCCGGCACGCAGCAACGCGTGGGTTTTAGTATCTTCTTAAGTGAACAATTAACTAGATACTCTTTGATGATAGAAAAAGGGACGTAGTGGTTCCGATTTCCTGAAGTAATGACTTAGTCTTCAAACAAGGGACGTAGTGGTTCCGCAACAATTTCGGAATGGGTTGGTCTTCAAAGATAGAAAAAGGGACGTAGAGGAAGCCGTCTTAATTCACAGCTAGATTTATTTTTCTGGTTAAAAGGAAGGTGCAAGAGAACGACTTCATCAAAATGACAGGAGTGGTTCCGATTTCCTAAAGTAATAGTGACTCATTTGAAGTAAGAACCAAGGAGAAGATAGTTTTCTTGAAGTGTTTACTATATTTAGTTTGATTGCTATTGTTTAGCTATTCTGATTTTGGATAAAAACTATCAATCTATGGCTTATAGATTGATTTTAATGTAAGAATTTTAGTAGAGGACAACTCTCTATCCTGCTCGTCCAATCCCTACATCTGCTATAGGCCTATAGCAATAAAATAGCAAATTAATTCTTTTTGTCTCACCTAAAAATAGTTATAATAAACTTACATATTGGGCACCTTCTGCTTCACAATTATGTGAACGTGGATGCACCAGGTTAAGTCGTTATAGAAGAAAAATAATTATGATCGAATTCCACAAAAAGTTAGAACTCCTATATAGTATGACAAACAGTCCCTTTGTTTGTTTGTATGATTTTGACACCACCAAGTCCTAAATTAAGATCAAAGGTGATATGTTTACATCTTTCTGGAGGTCTTTTTGGACACAATTAATATATTTGCATGAAAAAGATGTGGATGGGAATTGATGGCTTCACAATTCCTGCATGCAACTACTTCCATATTTTTATTTTGTAATTAAATTTTCTTTTATCAAAGTCACATAAAGCCGATGCTTCGTTAATTAATTAAGATCTACGTACCTAAAAGTCTAGATCCGTGTTAAAAGCTACCACTTGGAACCGCACTGCTTGTTATGTTGTAGAGTCCGATTGCATGCTGCAAAGATCGACATCATTGCCATAATCGGGGACTGTGGGAGTCCGCTCGACGAGCGTGGATGGGGTTTCTTATCGACAAGCCAGATGTTTTGCTCGACAAGCTATATATTGTAGGGCTCAACATTGTGCGGTGGAATTCAAATTCCATGTTCGCTTCAATAAGATATGTAATAAAATCGGGTTAACATCCTCTCATGTTGTGATCAAACGTGACCCGTCATGTTCTCTCACAAAAACGAGAATGAATATCTTATTTTAAGTCAAGAACGAGTTCTTTTATAAGTCACACTCTCTACTACAAGAAAAAAGACATTTGGACATGATTACCTTTCTGTGAGGACACATGTCCTCGCTAAAACCTCACTACAAGACAAAAGACAATAACTTTTTACTCTGTCAGGTTGAAAAGGGGTAAAAAGTTTGGCGACGACTTTGTCGTCGCTAAAGGCTATTTTAATTTTTTTTATTTTTCCTTTCCGCGATGACATGTCCTGTCTAAAAAGTATCACAGACGAGCATTCAGCGACGGCATGTCATCGCAAAAACCTTTTGGCGAGAACAATTGAGCTTTTGGCGACGACTTTTGTCGTCGGTAAAAGGTGATATTCTTGTAGTGCTTATTGATAGATGGGTCATGTTTAACCACAATATGAAATGATGTTAACCCAATAAAATCATATATATTCACATATTCCATGCATGACATATACCTCTTGTTTTAGGCCTATAAGTACGTACACCTTTGGAGCTCCCATTTTCGTTACCAAAAATTTGTTTCATAAACTTCTTTGTTTTTTGCAGAGGACTTAGCCTAAACACGTCGATCGAGTGAATAGGAATGACAACGGGCCGGGGATTGGTCCCTTGTCCCCGTTTAAGAAATCTGTCCGCGTCCCCACTTAAAAAACCGCGGGGATTTAAACGGGGATCCCCGTCGGATAACCGGGGAAAACCGCTGAATGTAAACAGGTAAGTAAATGAGTAATTTTCACCGCAGGGATACCTATATAAAGTTAAATGGTAAATTTTCTCCGTGGAATCCCCATCACGTTAGGATTTGGCCACGAGTTATAGAAAACAATTATATAGCATTCTAGACAAAGTAGTTGTTGGTCGGCTATTTGGAAGAGACAGAGTCGAGAGAATGAGAGAATAAAGATCGAGGTCAGTCTATCGATGGAAGATTAGAAGAGAGGCGCCAAAGAGCAAATACAAAAATTGAAAGAACTTAGGTTTCTTAAAACTAATTTATATCGTTTATACATAATTAAAATTATCTATAATATAAAAATAAAAAAAGTAATGTAAATAATAATCGGGCCGGGTATCACCGTTCCGGCTATAATTAAAGGGCAAACCTTAGAACCTTGTGAGGTAATTAAGTTCTTCTTGCCTAATATAAGTACCACGGTACCACCTGTAAGCTTTCTCTTTATCATCCTTACTATTTGCTTTATGTATAATTCATCGATCAATGGAAGTCTTGGTTATTAATTATTGGCACATCATACACCAAAAAAGGAAATTCCAAAAGTGCGATGAGTCATGATAGTACTAACTCCATGCACCAATTGCGCACACCAAAGGGTCTTGTTCTAGGATATTAAAGTTTTGATAGTATGTAAGGGATCGGGAAACCCTTCAAGCGTTAAAAAAAATGCGGATAACAAAACAAGATAAACACGACACCAAGATATAACGTGATTCGGTCGTCAGGGTCACGACCTACGTTCACGGGCAGGAACCAGTGACTTCTTTATTATGACAAAAGTGTTTACAAGATGTCATCCTAAGGCGCATTCATATGACTGAACCTTAGCCTTGATATTTATAACCAAACAAGAAATTGTAATGTTGCCCTAATCTTAATTAGGAAAATATAATTAACATAAATAGGATATTTTCAGCCGCCGCACAACAAAAAACCAACTTGGGCTCCAAGCTGCTTGCTCCACGCCGTGGAGCAGGTCCCCACACAGTGCACTCCTGCTGCACGCTGGGCTTTCTTGTTTTTCGGTTTCAAATATCTTCCAAGTCATTTCAAGTCATATCCCAACAATCTCCCCTTGACTTGAACTCTCTTCGACCAGTCAAACGGAGATCACCAAAGATCCGTCTCTTTTCTGCCAACCTCACCGAAGGGACTACCTCCTTACACGAGCCACGAAGTTCGACACCCCATCACGTGATTTCACCGGAGACCAACTCCATACGTGTCATCTCGATTTCGTCCGATCAAATTTTCAGCTCCAAGGACAAAACTGCTACTGATAAAGCTTATCACCAAGCTTTTTCCCATAGACTAGCAGCCGTTGTTTGATCCACCTCCCGGTACAACACCTTATCAGTTAAACACCGCAAAACCGGAAACCATGCTTTTGCCAGAACGTCTCTTTCCATTCTCCCCTATATCACCTGGAAGTTTATCTTCTCCTTCTAACGCTGCCGCGTAATCCTGCTGAACCAGAAGTGCCCTCATCCAGCAAAACCGCAGAACCTGCTTTTGCTTGAGATCTTTAATCAACAATACGCGAGCCAAGAGAACATGGCTCTGATACCACTTGTTAGGATCGAGACACCTAAAACAAGCGTTAAAATAAATACGGATAACAATCAAGACAAGAAACATGACACAAGATATAACGTGGTTCGGTCGTCAGAGTCACGACCTACGTCCACGGGCAGGAACCAGAGATTTCTTTATTATGACTAAAGTGTTTACAAGATGTCATCATAAGACGTATACATATGATTGAACCCTAGGCTTGATATTTATAACCAAACAAGAAACCCTAATGTTGCCCTAATCTAAATTAGGAAACAATTATTTAACATAACAAGGAGATTCTCAGCCGTCGCACAGCTTGGACTCCAAGCTACCTGCTCCACGCCGTGGAGCAGGTCCCACGCCGAGCACCCACGGAAGGCCCCACGTCGTGAGCCTCTGTTGCACGCCGAGCACACCCCTTTTCTCGTTCCAAATATTTTCCAAGTCATATCCCAACAGGTGATTGGCGAAGGTGGTAGGTCTGTATGGAGAGAGAGAGAGAGAGGATCAAGGGGGGAGAGGAGGGTTTTATTTTTATTTTTTTTGTTTTTCTAATATTTTTAGTAATTATTATTATGTAAGAAATTAAGAACACTGATTTAGAAAATACCAAGGTTCTAAAAAACGCGTCATGGTGGTGCCAAGGCGCGACTCCGACTTTAAAAAATAGCTCTTGGCGGTGGGGTAGGCGTGGCGTAAGACAAGGCGGCATAAGGCGCACCTTTACGCGCCAAATGACGAGTTTTTTTAAGGCTTGGAGCACAGAAAATATTTTTTTAAAAAAATTTGACTTTTTTTATATACATTTTGCGATCCCGTGTATTGAACTTCTATTAATTTGTATTTTGTAATTTGTATATGTTACTTTGCTCCTAATTTGTGCAATTTTGTGTAATTTGCATATTAATAATGATAAATTGGATATAAATATTTATAAAGTATATATAAAATTACCGCCTTAAAAAACGCCATAACTCGCCATGGTTTCTAAAACTTGAGGCTTGACTTCGCCGTCACGTCGCGCCTTACGTTTTTTAGAACCTTGGAAAATACGGACATTGGTAGTTTGGTCATTCAAGTTTAACCAGGGACTAAATTTGTAAAAGGTTTAGTCGTTTGGAACCAAAACTTTAGAAATGAAAATTTAGAACTAAAACTGTAAACCACAGAGAAAAAAAAACGTAATTAACTCTTAGAAATAATAACTATTACTCAGTGTGGACATTTTAATTAATGAATGTGTTATTATCAGGTATAGATTTTGACTTGAAATCAACTTCTATAAATTTACTGTTGAATAGATATTAAATTTTAACTTGTAACGAACTTTAATAAATTTATTGATTGTCTGATACCAATTTAGTAAGAGTTAAACATTAGTTTCATTAATCATACATATGTATGGTTGCATATTTAAGTTCTATGGAAAATGTAAGAAGCTATGTATGGAACTATGCATATCTGGTAATTTTTATGTTTGAATACAATTTCTATTAATCAAGATTAAATATTAATTGGAACATGAGTCTAAATTTTATGCCCATGTATGAAAGATCGATTTAAGAAGGTATATAATTAATTATTTTTTGTTTAATAGTTTGAATTATCATGAAAGCAATAAGTACAAATAAAAAACGAGTAATTAAGACAGATTAAACTTATATATGATTTTTGTATTTCCTATTCAAAATCGAACACATTGTTCATTATTTCTTTACAACATAAATCGTGCCTAATAAAAGAAAGTTTTTACATGGATAGAAAAAAAATATAGATCGTGTTTGTGTTTTAGACTTTTAGTATAATTCAGTTATTGTGTGTGACAAATCAGTATCATACATAAATCACATCTCGTTTAGAAAATTTGAATCATGGTATATGCTTAATTTGTTTATATGATAAGTTGATTACTTGGTAAGCTCTTATGAGAATAAACTGATATGCTTTGAAAATAAGTTTCAATAAACACCCTTTAAAAATACATTTCTACTTTTATAAAATATTTTATTTGGATGCAGAATATATTATAATTTACATGAAAAATGTTGGAGGGTATGGATAATTGGATTCCTATCTACATGATTTCTATACAAAGGATACTCTTGATATTCCTTGTGTGTTATATAGTTTAAAATAATGAACAAGTCTGTTTAACTGTTTATTATGAACAGGGTTGGAGAAGAAGTATAATGTAAGATATCAAATCTCAAAACAACTTAATCCAAACAATTCTTCGTCGAAATATCTTAAATGATGAAAACAAAATCGTGGGGTGTTGGTCTAACCATGGATGAGCAGCACGGGTCGACAATTGGTGTGGATTGTGATTTGACAATGGTTAAGCAGTAGGTGTTGTCGGCGAGAGTGTTAGTTCGGCATGGGTTATGGTTTGTTGATGGTTGAGTAACAGGTGGCCAAGAAAAGTAGGGATTTTAGTTCGATGTTGGTAGTGGTTCGATGATGGTTGATTAGCATGTGGTTGATAGTATAGCGGATCGCTAGTGTTGTTGAAGTGGTGTGTGGTCATCAACATTGATGAAAGAGGCGACCGGCGAAAGAAAGCCAAGAAAGGGATGGAGAGAGAGAAAGGGAAATAATGTTCATAACTTAGTTGCTTCAAATAGTTTGTGTCAGGGAATGCTTCAAATAGTTCGTATGTGCTAGCATTCGGGGACAAGTTGTATGCACGTAGGTAGGAGAGAATGCTCAGTCATCCTGTCAGACACGCCACCGTCTTTCCAATCTTTCCCTTGCAAGAAATGTTGACAAAATACATCAACAATTGGGATTTTTTGACGTTACAGGCACATGAGGAATAATGTTGGCCAAAGGCCTCCTCTACATAAATACCAACTTTAATACATGGAAATTTATGTTAACTCTTCTTTTCTCTTAAATATACTCATATGTCTCGTACTAGTCACTAGTCACTACTCACTCACTAGACATTTATAATACAAGACTTACTCACTTGCAAACATTGTCTCTTTACATGGAATTATCAATTGCATTGACGCCATATATATGATAGGTTTTCACCATTGTAGGGAGCGGACGTGGTCTTCACTTGTGATTAAACCCGTCCACCATTCTAGTCACAGACCCACTTTGGTGTTAGACGTGTCTCTAGCTGACAACATGACAATAATGAAAAACAATGTCTGAATGAAAACATGTGTCACGGCCAAATTTTTTTTATTTGTTATTAAGCATCAACAAAATCCTAAGCCCTAGTTGGTTATTGAACCTTCTAACAAATTGTAAAATTATGCATGAATTGAAATGTAATTCAATCTTGTCACAAAAGTGAATCTAACAAATTGTAAAATTATGCCGACACAGTGCAAAGTAAAAAGATAAAGAGGACTAAAAACGGTAGCTGGTTCAAGTTTAAGGTACCGTTTCTGTTTCCATGGAAGGTTTCGTGCAAATTGAAAGTTAGGGGACTAAACATGGAGTGTAAACAATAGATAAGGGGGTATCAACTAAAAATACTCAGAACCCCATTTTTAAACCCTGTTCTCCCCGTCTTCACTCAGAAATCCAAATCCTAATTCAATTTAGTTTCAATTCCATTTGTGTTCAATTCGTTTTCACCTTCGAGTTAATACTATCAAGTTAGGGTTTGTGTTCAATTCGATTTCATCATGGCTCGTAACGAAGAGAAAGCTCAATCTATGCTCAACAGGTTCATCACCATGAAAGCCGAGGAGAAAAAGAAGCCCAAGGAGCGCCGCCCCTTTTTGGCCTCCGAATGCAGGGACCTGGCCGACGCCGACAAGTGGCGGCAGCAAATCATGCGGGAAATCGGGCGTAAGGTTGCCGAAATCCAAAACGAGGGTTTGGGCGAACACCGTCTGCGTGATCTCAACGACGAGATCAACAAACTAATCCGCGAAAAAGGGCATTGGGAACGACGAATTGTTGAGTTAGGTGGGCCGAATTACTCAAAATACTCTGCTAAAATGACTGATTTGGAAGGAAATATAGTTGATGTTCCAAACCCTAGCGGGCGTGGACCAGGGTATAGGTATTTTGGGGCGGCAAAGAAGCTTCCTGGTGTCAAAGAGTTGTTTGAGAAGCCGCCGGAGTTGAGGAAACGAAGGAGTAGGTATGATATATACAAGAGGATTGATGCAAGTTATTATGGGTATAGAGATGATGAAGATGGGGTTTTGGAGAAAGTAGAGGGTCCAGCCGAGGAAAGGATGAGGGCGGAGGCGGTGGCTGAGTGGATGAGAATGGAAGAGATTAAGAAGGAGGCCAGGAAGGCGGTTAAGAGCGGAGAGGTGGCGGAGGTGGGTGGTGTCGCCAAGACGATATTGTACGAAGAGGAGGAGGATGTGGTAGAGGAAGAGAGGAGGGAGAGGGAGTTAGAGGAAAAAGAAAAGGAGAAAGAGTTTGTGGTACATGTACCATTGCCTGATGAAAAGGAGATTGAGAGGATGGTGTTGGAAAAGAAGAAGATGGAGTTGTTGAGCAAGTATGCAAGTGAGGATCTTTTGGAGGAACAGACTGAAGCTAAAGCAATGCTCAATATTCATCGGTAGCTTGGTATGATTTCTTTTCGCAATTCAGTTCAGGTTAATTTTAGATTCACATTGATTGGATCACATCTTTATGCTTTTGTGTATGGTTATTGGTTTGAGTCCATCTTTTAGTTTTTCACTATTTTTGCTGCTGTTGCCAATCTCTAATTACTAAAAAGACACAATTTAATGCCATGTGATGTTTCTTTGACCTCATAGACAAAATTTAGTTCCATTACCATTAGTTTTGGGTACCATCCAATCACTTGAGTAGTCATATTCCCCTTTACTTTAAGAGGAAGATGATTTCTCCAAAGCATGCTCCTGCAATGGTCTTTATAGGAAACAAGATGTAGGTTCAGTACGAAGGATAGAAAAGCATGGTCTCTTTTAAATCTTCGAAACCATCAACATAATTTTTCTTTTTAGAAAAAAGTATGGATCTAATCCCTGTATACATGCATCTGCATTACTCTATATAATATGAAATCTATATTGAAAGTTGACTATAAAATGCCAATCTTAATACGGTCAATATACCTTGGTTTTTACTCCCTTGGCCTAATCAAGCGTTTGTCCATGTAAGTTTACTATCTTATGGCTAGATGTTGGGAATCCCTTAACTCAAGCTGTTAGAGGAATGCTGTGAAAGTGAAGTCACATCAAAGCTAGTTGCAGCAGTTGACTTATGTCTTTAAGTAATTGAATAATGTGGGCAATGTTGCAAAAATCGCTAGGCGCTACTCGAGCAGCCGAGCGGGGAGTATTCGGACTGGGAATTTTTATGCATAAATTTGATAATTATACATGTAGTATGTTCGTTAATACTCAAATATAAATAAAATTGTTCATAGGACCCAAGAAATATGCTAGTAACACAAACATAATTGTTAAAAACTTCAAATTGCGTCGTACAGCCGACAGTCGTAAAGTGGAAGAGTTTTGAATTTGTAGTCATGATAAATAGCGGAAGAGAGGAAATGGATAAGGTTAAACAAACAGTACAGTTGCGTGCGTGCGTGCCGTATGCCTTTGAAAATTTTTAATTTTTTTAAATTTCATTTGGCCGAGTAGGACCAAGTAGAGCTGAGTAGGACCGACCGACCGAGTTTTGACCGGCTTTGACCGCATCCGAGTAATGTGGCGGAGTAGCCCTGACTCGCCTTGGCAGGTGCCTGATTTCCGAGTACTCCCACAGTACTCGGCTGACTAGGCCGAGTTTTACAACACTGATAATGTATGTGCATACATAAATACACACTATATACACACACATACAAGAATCAGTCACTTCACATGTATGATTTAAGTTGTCGAACGAGGTAAATTAGCCAGACATCACACCATGAGGAAGTTTGATTGGTTCATTAGTTCATATCAGATCCATGATTAAGGGGTGTTTAAATGTGCCTTTATATGTGCTAATCTTTAGCTTTGAACCAGAATCAGTTTTCATAAATATTAAATCATAATAATTAACTTTTTTACTGTAGCTCTTTACGTGGTTACCCGAATCTGGTTATTTTAACCTCAACAATGAGACGGTCATAAGCCTAATCACTAATCAGTTTGTCCAAACACTCGAAACTTATTATTGCAACTTCAAATCACAATAATCTGTTTAAACGCACATCCAAACAGGCTGCTTTTTATATCTGCTTTACAACTAGTGTCGATTCACATAGCCTATGACTTCCTATAGCATAGCTGTCCTGCATATGGAACCAAGTTTATTATGAATACAACATTGTGATACTGCATTATGTAGCAAGTTAAGGGCTCCAGGCTTAAGTTTCTTGTATAGTTGTGTATATTAAACGAGAAGTTGTAGTTAAGCAAGAGATGTACTACATGCTATTTTAGAACAATAAATCTTTCATTACAGTCGGATGTTATAATTTTTAAAAGAAGAGAATGTCGCACAGACAGACCCCTACGCTAAGACAAGCTTGACTTGTGTCTTTCTTTTTCTTTTATGGTCAACAAATAGGGGATAGGGTCAATGTTTTTCAGGCACCTGATATGGGGATTTGGCACCTGTTTTGAAGTTGGAGTATTTTCATAGAATCTGCATTGAAAATTTGCATTTGAAGTTATCTTAATTATTGTGATTATGTCAGCTTTTGAATTGTATTGTATGAATGAATATACTGTGGATATTTGTAACTAACGAATATTGATTTTCATGTAGATTGGGTCGTGTTTGGTTTTTGAATCCAATCCGATCTGAAGTCGTAAGCTGTTCCAATTGGACATGGTAGCAGCGATATGAAATCAGGAATCTTGTACAAGGTTTTGTAGGGGGGAAAAGAGACACTACAACACTTGTTAATTTCATTTTTTCTTTCTGTTTCTGGCTTAGAGAAGTTGCATGCCTCTGCCTAATGCTTAACTTTTAACCGGTCTAATTACAGCTGGGTTTACTTACTTTTGCTGCGGCTCTATCTATAACGTCCATCTAAATCAGTAGCATTTAGAAATCAGAAAGATGATGCACGTTTTAATTTTGCGACAACAGTTGATCTATATCCAACCTGTATCATTTATAGCCAATGCCGTGAGAAAATTTATTGTGTTTATTTATATATAGTGAGAAGTTCATTTGAGAACCGTTCTTATTGCGGGTATCATAATAAACAAAAAATAAACCTGGTAGTATTTTCTCAACCGTGAATTACGTCCGGGTAAACAGTCATTAAAGAACGAGTCTTGATTTTTTCAAAAAACCTGTATTATAAATTTTATTTTTGCAAAATACGCTAGAAGTATTTTTGTCTTTTAGATGGTTTGATCAATTGTTATTGTTACATGTGGCAATTTGGTAATTTAAATAAATGTAAATGGTAATTGATCATATAAAAAAGGTAAATTAGAAATTATACTATAACCATTTTCTTTCACCTTTCTTCTCTCTCTATAATATCTCTTGTACACACACTTACCAAAACCTAATTTCCTCCCCCTATTAAACCAGGAGCTCTATGTATCTGTTGCCTCCCGCCCTCATCCCCATACACAACAACCGTCAACTATCTCCCTTTTCTTTGTCGCCTGTCACCATCACTCACACCGTTATCAGTCGATCACCATTATCGTCAATCACAGCTTTTCTATAGTAGATCTTGCACCACCGTATGTCAATCACCACGGTCGCACCCAACTGCATTGGCAGCCTCTCTTCCTTCTCCAACGTTGCTGCAAATTGACACCTTCGTGGAGTCAAAGCCGCCATGTCTTTACTTTTGTTGGAATTCGTTTTAGCTTCTCATCTTTAATACATGGAAAGCATGTGAAGCAGATTGATGGTTGCTTTCGTTGCCTAATGCCTTATAGTCCCTTATGAAATGGTTAAATAAATGCACTTCATGTTTACTCTTTTGGAGCATATAATGATATCTAGTTAGATCATAACTTGATCCATGATCCAACATATGTGTTTTCAAAGAGGGTAAAGATTGGTGTTATTTATGTTACCCGGGAAAAACCCTAAAAGTTTGGTTAGTTTTACTCTAGGTATATCGAAGATTATATGATACATTTTATGGTTAATTTGTTTGTAGAAATACTATTGGGTTTATTTTTTATTTATTATGAAAATCAAATTGGTGAACCCAGAAAGTTTGGTTAGTTTTGTGGAGGCTTGAAGAAGTATGTGGTAGGAGTTAAAGTCGCTGCTTACCCCCGACTCCTAACCCCCGTCAGTCACCACCGCCTAGCAATCTTTTCATCAGTTTTGTGCATCTCGATCAATCTGTTCATCTCTTTTTTTCATCTCGAGCCAAGCAATGCTTGGTTTCTTCAATAAAAAAAATGGTGTTATTTATGTTATTTGGGAAGAACCCATAAAGTTTGGTTAGTTTTACTCTAGGTATATTGAAGATTATATGGTACATTTTATGGTTATTTTTATTTTTGTAAAAATACTACCCGGTTTATTTTTTGTTTATTATGAAAATCAAATTGGTGGACATAGTTACTTGTTTCTTGTGGTGTTCACCAATGTCTTTCTCATTATTGTGTTTACTGGCAAACATAGTTCTTTAACATTTTATTTTGTCAATAATATAGAAAAAACAGTTTGAGTTTGTTATTTATTTGTAAACACTATAAAAATATATTGTTTATTTGACATTTTGTAAATGTGTAATGTTCATTGGCAAACATAAACGGCTCAATATTGAACTTATCATAAAAAGTCCAAAGTAATTGGATTAAACAAATTGTAAATGTCAAATTTTGTGCTTTTAAAGGGCTCAATAATGAACTTATCAAAAAAATGTCTAAGGTGGATGAATAAAAAAATTCCTTTCTTTTTAGAATTATTAATTACTGGACAATCAGAATTTAAGAAATATTGAAAATATGAATATTCAAAAATTATTAAATCAAGATTCAATTAAATATTAAATATAACAAAAAATATTTAAGTTTTTAGAATCTTGCACGTAACCAAGAGAGAAAGTATAGAATTACCAAATTTAAATTTATAATAAATTAAATGCAATAATTATAAAATGACATAAGTACCCTTTTGAATAAGATCTTTGACTATTTAAATATAATGATTTTAAATACTTCTTACATTTTTCGTAAAATATAAACTTTTCGCATGAAACTTGAGATGTTAATATCAATTTTCTTCTATTTCTGAACACATCTATCTATATATATTAAAAGAAAACCATTTATTCCTTAAATAATTTCCAATTAACCAATAGAAATCCTTCATTTTTTCAATTTTGACCAGATTTGCAATTTTGACTACCTGTTATAGAAATATCCATCTAAGTATTGAAAGTGGGTATTTTAACCCGGTTTTAGAAAACACGCGGGTCGTATGACCCGACTTAAACAAGTAACGCATCC
>JAUEJL010071183.1:0-16574 GCA_032274825.1 Drosophyllum lusitanicum | reverse complement strand
GGATTTGAAATCCCATCCCATTTTGCCAAACCAAACACCACATTTGAAGGGATTTGAAATCCCAATCCCATGAAATCTCCCCAAATGACACCAACCAAACACCCCCCTAGTGTTAGAGATAGGATAGATAGTAAATTGAGCTTCTCTAGTCTCAGTTTATGTGATTGTGGTTCCGTAAGTATTAAGCTATTTCTTATCCTTGTATTTTATATAATGTTCATTACGTCTTTAAAAAGGCACAAATATATTATCCCAGATCCGATATCATGGCATCAGAGTGAAGCTATCCTCAGTCAGAACCTAAATCAGCAGCCACCATTGCAGAATCCAATTTTCTGGTGACAACAGAACCCTTGTTGACTCCCCGTTTAGATTCTTGTTGTTCATGCTTGTATATTTCTGTGTACACGCTTCTTCCAAATACGTTTGAAGGATCCATTTTTGAGTTCGTGCTTGGTATCCATTCCGGCTCCTTGTTCATGCTAGCGTACATGTTGCAGTCTATTCTGGTCCCTGTTCATGTATATCCCATCTTCCACCTGTGATTATGTATTCGTGATTGAAGTTCCTATTTCATTATTCCAGATTGTAGTTTCCAGTTAAATTTGTCATGGAGATGAAGTTCAGGTTCAAGAATCAAAGTCTAGTGACTTCGTTCCAGATGTAACTCGATGGCTCACTGAGTACATCGGAGTTTCCAGTTCTCTTCCTTGTAACCTCAAATATTAAAGTTCAAAAGGAGTTGTTGGCTACACGAAAAGTGATTGTGTTGTGTCTTGATTTCATGTGTACCTAGTTGGGCATGATTAACATCTTTTCCAAGATGAGAAGTGTTAGAGATAGCCAGATAGGATAGGATAGATAGTGATTCAAGTTTAACTTCCTATACACACACCTATATATATATATATATATATATATATTATATTGTAGATATGTAGTTTCCTTTCTTTTGCTTTGTATTTACATATATAGAGGTCAGATCTGATTACATGTCCGGGACAAATTTGGCTCTGCTCAATTCACTGGGTTGGTCTCATTACAATATTACATGGCTCGAACCAATGTGTATGTTGTGATGGCATTTATTTAGCTATTGTTGTTCTTAGCTATGGCAGGTTTTTTGGTGCCTTCTGAAAGGGGTACCAATACCGCTTCCAGCAGATTTAAACATAGCCGAACCATCCACAAACTCCTTTTCTAGTGGCCAGATTATTATAGAAGTCTGTTCTTTAGTGTCCACAAATCTTGATAAATCATTGAATTAACTAGGTGTAACACCGCATGTACAGCGGTGTTAATTTTTTTCCACCCGGCTACTTTGTTGAGTGTTTATCTTGAGAAGTGATTTCCAGAAACCCTTTAGCACAATGTTCAGACGAACAGGGGGAACATATATGCTTTTAAGGACAAGCAATAAGTTGCAGTTGTATTTTCTTAGTCAACACACAAGAGGTAGCAATAAGAGATGATCCCAATGTGCAGGTTATTTATAGGATAAAATTGCCTGGACCTGCAATATTGGGAGAAGGAAAGTCTGAGAATCAGAATCATTCTATCATCTTCACACGTGGAGAGAGCTTGCAGACAATAGACATGAACCAGGTATGCCGTCACATTTACTTCTATTCCTATATGAATGAACAATCCTTTTGCCTCACTTAACTTCAATCAAACATCCATACATGTCTAGGACAACTACATGGAGGAGGCCTTAAAAATGAGGAATTTGCTTCAAGAATTTCTTAAAAAACATAATGGCGTGAGGTACCCTACGATACTGGGACTTAGGGAGCATATATTCACCGGAAGGTATGGCGTAATTATTGTATCATGTTCTGTTTCTTTTGTTTGTTTGTTTTTAAGTTCATTATGCTATTTTCTTGTTGCAGTGTTTCTTCTCTCGCGTCCTTTATGTCTAATCAAGAGACAAGCTTTGTGTCAATTGGTCGGAGATTGATGGCCAACCCTTTGAAGTAAGTGTCCCCCTTCATCGTACCCCCTGTTGCATACATGTTCTTATTAATCCTCAATTACACTTGTCGATTTCTCCAGGGTTGGTTTTCACTATGGTCATCCAGATGTTTTTGATAGGCTGTTTCATCTTACAAGAGGGGGCGTGAGCAAAGCCTCCAGGATCATAAATCTAAGCGGGGACATATTTGCTGGTTTTTTGTTGAACTCCTATGTCTCATGTTACGCTTATGATTTTGCACAATCTTACCATTTCTCTGATTATGTACAGGTTTCAATTCTACACTGCGTGAAGGCAACGTCACACATCATGACTACTTACAAGTTGGTAAAGGGAAGGATGTCGGTTTTAATCAAATTTCTATGTTTGAGGCAAAAATAGCCAACGGTAATGGGGAACAGACTCTTAGCCGTGACCTATACAGGCTTGGACATGGGTTCGACTTTTTCAGGATGTTATCGTGTTACTTTACTACAATTGGTTTCTACTTTAGTACCTTGGTAGATTGCTCGTTTCTCCTCATATAGTAATATTAAATTTTACTCTGTTCTCAGCTTGTCACCCTTTCCTCTTGCAGCTCACAGTATTGATTGTGTATGTCTTCCTTTACGGGCGTCTTTATCTTGTTCTTAGTGGATTCGAGCACGAGCTTAAAACCCAACCTGCCATTCAGAATAATACATCTCTTCAAGTGGTTTTTGCTTCACAATCTTTTGTGCAAATTGGATTTTTAATGGCCTTGCCTATGATGATGGAAATCAGTCTAGAAAGAGGTTTCTGGACCGCTTTAAGTGAATTCATAATTATGCTACTAAATCTTGCACCTATGTTCTTCACATTTTTTATTGGAACAAAGACTCACTACTATGGCAGGACATTGCTACATGGAGTTGCAAAGTATAGGGCAATGGGTCGTGGGTTTGTTGTGTTTCATACAAAGTTTGCTGAAAACTACCGTCTTTACTCCCGTAGTCATTTTGTCAAGGGAATCGAGCTTATGATTTTGCTTCTTGTTTGCCAAATGTTTGGTGAATCATGTAGAGGAGCGGTTGCTTACCTTTTGATCACCGTCTCGATATGGTTTATGGTCATCACATGGCTACTTGCTCCATTTGTGTTCAATCCTTCGGGTTTTGAGTGGCAAAAGATTGTCGATGATTGGTCAGATTTTAATAAGTGGATTGGCAACCCGGGTGGCATTGGGGTTCCTCCTGAGAAGAGTTGGGAATCATGGTGGGAGGAGGAACAAGAACACCTGCGTTATTCTGGAAAACGTGGTGTTATAATAGAGATAGTGTTAGCTCTACGTTTTCTCCTTTATCACTATGGGCTTGTTTCTCATTTAAATATGATCAAGCATGAGTTGAGTGTCCAGGTATGTGTTTATTGTTCTCTTTCCTTTTCTGTATTTCGTGACATTAAAACAATGTAGCTAACAGTTTGTTTTCATGAAAGACAGGTTTATAGAATATCGTTTGGAATTCTTTTGGTGGTAAAGGTGAGGAATTACTTTACTGTTGGTATAAATAAAATCTTTTTAGAAGTTATTGTTTATTTTTAACTTTCTGGGTGTGTATATAACTATATATTACAGTTGTTTTTAGTTGTAATTATGCTCTGTCATCTGCTAATAGGGAAGTTGCGCTTATTTACGATGACATAGAGGATTGTTTGGCAAGGTGTGGCACCCTGTTCCTGGGGGTATCATCCTTTTTGCTTTTGTTACAAGTGAATATAAAGAAACTTTGTATCTTAAACTTTTGTTTCATCATAACTTAATACAGAGTTATTACATTAGCGGAAATGCGTAAGATAACAGTTTTAGAAAAGTTCTAGTTTATTAGGATAACAACACTTCAGTGGTCTCTGCTCCTTGTTCCTTGAGATACATACATGAATACGTAAGCCTTAAGCTTAGTGAGTAGCTATGATCATGATCAAACATTTATTTGGGATCTCATAGTTACATGCTAAGTATGCCAAACTTCTTGGAGGTTCTCTAACCTCGGGACCACATAAGGGCCATACTTCTCAGAGGTTCTCTGACCATTTAGGTCCTTTTGCAAGATGTCTCTTCATTCTATAACTCGTACGTTGGATATCTTAATGGTCATACTTAACATGTATATGAACTTTCATATATCACATATTCACATACACCTCATGTCAATGTGCATGCTAACATCATGCCATAAAACATATATATTTGCCACAACATAATCATATGGTAACTTTATGCAAAGAAAATACGACAATATAATCTTAAATCTTGCTTCATGCATAAAACATTTATAGCACATGTATCCTGGTAAAGTGCACAATGTACTTGCCTAGTTTAGGCCTCCTTAAGCTACTACTAATCTTTTTGAGAGTATTTAGATTTAGGGATGAAGAGAATGTCTTACCCTTGGCCTCTATATATAGTATAAGTGTCTTGCTATAGACAATTCGTTCACTTAGCTTTATATCTTGCAAGTTTCAAAGAATATGACACATATGTAAACCTCATGCTTCTAGGCTTCTAACTTTTGGTTTGTCATTCTTCTAGTTTTGCCTTATCATCTCTTTAATTTTTAAGATTTGAACACTTGGATCTAGTTGTACAAACCTTATTGAGGTTTGATTTGTCATGTTTGTAGTCTTGATTTGTCATTGAAACTAGACTTGCTTTGTCATAGAAAATTTGTGGCTCATGTTGTAGGTTTGTAAGGCGCTTTGTAAGTTACTTGTGTGCTTACTTGCGTATTTGTATATTTTTCTAACATATTAACATAATTAACATTTCTTGAAGGTGTTATTAGGATGTTTATTCAAATGCTTTTTTATATACAAAGGCTTATATATGTTTATATCTGGGCTGAAAAAAGGCTGTTACACAAAGCATCTATTAGCTTTTCTGGTTTTGAGAAAGCTGAACCAAATAGAAAACTGGAGCTGCAAAAAATTTGGGTTTCCAGGAAATGAAAAACTATTTATAAAGTTTTGTAGATGGTACTATTAAGTGGTAACCTTGATTTTCGTAGTTTCATGGTTCATAAATCTGATTTACCAATAGAAACTCTGTCCATTGTTCGACATTTACTTCATATAACATTTGACCATTAATCAAACGCTTGTACTAAACTCTCTCCATTGTTTGGGTATTTAAATGAAGTTTCTTTCAACAAAATAGTGTACAAGATTCACATATCTTGTCAATAGTGATGGCCTGATGGGTATTTGATATTTTACCATTAATCAAATGCTTGTACTAAACTTAATTTTATGTAGAGTCGATTGCTAATTTTTTTTTGGGTTATTATAAAGCTGAATGATCAAAGAACATGCGTATTCTAACGTTATATTTTCTGCTTTCCATCTTCCAGGTTTTATCAGTTGGACAAATGATGCTACATGAAAACTTTTTTCTCCTTTTCCGGTTAATCAAAGTGGTGGTTATTTTTGTATCTATTCTCGTGATCTCGATGTCTCTGCCCCATATGACACCGCAAGACATTGTTGTATGCCTGCTTGCCTTCATTCCAGCTGGCTGGGGTCTACTACTGGTAAGTTAAACAAAATTTTCCTTCCCTAAATATATCTACTTCTCAAAATTTTCTTACATATGTACGACTCAATTATCTATTTACTGTAGCTAGAATCCCTCTTGGTTTTTTTCGTTCTAATTTTTCTGGTCCCTCGTAATAAAGATGCGGTTTGCTTGCTGAATCTTCTTCAGATTATGAGTTGCTTCCTAATGTCTCTTAATACTTATAATGTTAAGAGCACTACAGTGAGATTTCTAAGGAATACCAACCTAATGAATCACCTTATGCGGCGTAGCATAACAATAGTGGGTCCCACTTAAAAGCTTTTTTATTTTTATTTTTCCCCCTTCCTTTCCTTTCCGGCCCTAAACACTTACCATGTGGAGTGGTGGTTTTATTGATTTAAGCGTAGGTTTTGTTAGAATTCGGTCTTGAAAGATTGTAAAATGACCAAAATACCTTTATCTTCTTTACATTCTTTTTTGTTCTTAAAATTAAAACTTAAATTCATAAACTCAATAACAGAAACAATTTCACAAGTTCAAGATCACAATTATTGTTAAAATCCAGCCTTACATCAAACCCAAAACCCAAAAATATTCATCGTCATTCTAATTTAACCTAAAATCAAAGACCCTGATTTGACACAGAAAATTTCAGAACCTAAAAAAGCATCTGTGCCTGCAAGGGATGGGATCTGACCCTAGCTTGAGTCTAAAGCTGCTACCTGCAGACTAGTAGCCAACACTGATGTCTGTCAGTGGCAGGTCCAGGTTTTCTACGTAGGTTATGCTTAGCTATTACAAATCTAATTTTACCTTAACATTAAAAGTTTATTCTTCTATTTTTACACTACAAAAATTTAGCAATAAAAAGTTGTAGGATATGCACTTGGACCTAAACCCTTCCAGATCCGCCCCCGACATTTGTCAACAAATCGAACCTAATTTTTGAAGCAGATCTTGACTGTTTCTTCTGTGGGCGGTTTAACCATTCTACTGTTGAAGATGGATTCCTATACGGATTTGTCCAAATGTAAGGGTCCATCTTGACCTAACTGGTTCATTCTTTATCTTTCAAGACATTGCCATCTTGGGCTACTAGGGTTTTAGGTTTGACTTGAGCTTGATCTCTCGTGATTTTCTGATTTGAAATCAGTGGTAGAATACCTCAAGACCAGGCTGTATTGACAAAGGAACAAAAGCATATAAAAATATTGGAGAGCACATGAACATGCAGAAGTAGATTGGTTGCACATGAATTTGTATGCAAATGGGTATTTGTTTATGCCATTTATGCTAACGAACAAGGCCTTCTATTGAATAATAAAAAAAATGACGGTTACTTGCAAAACACTCATTAATCACGTGTTTTTACAATAACTTGGTTTTAATATATAGTAAAAAGTCTAGCAGTAAGTAAGAGCCCCTTTTGTGATGGAAGTGGCACCTATCTGAAATCAGTATGATCCGGTCTGTGTAGTTCATTCAGACTTGAAATGCTACATCTATAATTCTTAGATCTAAAATCAAAACTAAACCTTTTTCTATTTAATTTATTTCAGATTGCACAAGCATGCAAACCGGTAGTGAAGAGAGCTGGATTCTGGGAATCAGTGAGGACAGTTGCATGTGGATATGAAAGAGTGATGGGTCTGCTTGTGTTCACCCCAGTTGCATTTCTTGCATGGTTACCTTTTGTTTCAGAAATCCAAATGCATATGTTGTTCCGCCAAGCTTTCAGCAGTGGTTTGCGAATATCTCGGATTGTTAAGGGGCATAGGAAAGATTGATTGGCAATGGACCAAAATCAAAGAAGGAAATGCGGCAAGAGTTTGAAGTGCTTTTTGGTAAATTGTTCATCATGGAGAAGACAGAAATGTCATTGTATCATCTTGAGGCTCATTATACTTGCAAGTTGCAACCTAAAAGACCGGATAAAGTAACTTTTTCTGTATATTATTGAGAAGACAGAGACGTCACTCGAACATTGATGTATAACGTTTACATATAATTTTAAACAGGATAAAGTAATTTTTCCTGTATATTATTGAGATGACAGAAACGTCACTCGAACATAAATGTATAACGTTTACATATGATTATAAACCGGGTCAATTAATTTTTTTTCTCTCTTTTCCTAGTGTCATCCTATGATTGGTTGATTTTTGTTTCAATTTATATAAGATTAATCGTATTATAAACTAATATCGTATGTATGCTTGCATGCATAATATGTATACACACACGCTCAGATGCATTATAAACACGCCTGCTTCACATCATCACTTTCGCACTGCTAATGCTGTTACTACCGATACTCCACCACCGGCTCCACTTTCTTCTCCCCTTTTCTCCTCTTTCTCGTTCCCTTTATTGATTTTGGTGCTCATTCATAAAAGATGTTTGCGTTCTAGATTTGGGTTTCTGGTTCAAGTCTCTGACGCAGATGGGTGAGTTTTGGGGTTATCTAGTGGAATTGATAAGAGTGCGTGTTTGTGTGTCCGATTTCAATCTGGTCTCTATTTTGATTAGAGATCTCAACTAATCCAATTCACTTGTGATGCTTAGAAGAGAACTTCTGGTTTATTTCGACTAAGTTTCCTTCCTATTAAGCAGGAAAGTCTTATCACATACAAGAAAATGATTCAGTTCCAAAGCTAAATATTGTAGTTCTCGAACAAACAACCGAAAAGATTCTGGAGCATCCTTACACTCCGTCCTCGAGTTTTAAAAGACGGAAAGTGAAAGAATGGAAAGAAAGGAAAAAAATGGGAAAGATCGACTTATGTTCTTAAGTTGGAAGGAAAGGAAATGAAAGGGAGAGAAGTCATTTCCTTCGTTGTTATTCCACTTTTGTATGGAAACATTTTAAGCCAAATAACCTCTCTTTTCCTTTTCCTTCCTCTCTCCTCGTTTCCTTTCTCTCCCTTTTCTTCCAAATAACAACCCGAGAACGAAGCGTAAGAGCAGTATTCTTCCTTCAAAGATAATAGTTACTCCAAATATTATATTACCAAATATTTTCTGACGAGCTCTAATGTAATCAGATTTATAAGCAAACCTCACTTGTAAAATATAAACAATGCCAAACCCCTCTAGAGTCCACACCTCGGTTTCTCCTTTCCGTTGTCCCTCTTTCTTGGCCCTTATGAATGTCATGCGTTGATTATCGATGTCATGTTCATCCACGACTTATGCACCGCTGGAACACCTCACATACGTGGCGAGTATTGGAGCTTTGTGTGGTTGTTAACCACGACATATACACGTGTCGGGCGAGGAAGCTACACGTGGTTCACAACCACGACTTACGATATAAACTAGAGAGTCGGATATACAGACTTATAGCATTGTCCATAATAAATTAATCCGTGAGTAGCCCAACCGTTTAAATTTTTTGAATTGGACGGTACTTCTGTTCAATGCACTTTCCCCATTTTCTATGTGTCCCAGGTTCAGCTTGTTTGACTGCACATCACCTAAACGATTTTTCCAACAACTCATTCATGAATCTTGGTGATTTGATCGTCCAGAAGTTGAGATCTCTATTGGAACTCGAACTCTAATCATTATTGTTATTATATAATGACCCCATGAAGGCCAGACGCCTGCTCGTGAATGAGGCCATTAAGCAGCATTATCAAGGCTTCCGGGTCTGCTTTGTCTGCCACTGAGACGACCCATTGTCAGATAATCAAGGTAGGAACTTTTGTCGATACTTACACTACCAACAACCTGTTAGGATGTTATGTGAAAAACAGAGAATTAAGAAATGCCCTCAAGCTGTTCGACGAAATTCCTCAAAAAGACACTGTTTCTTGGAACTCGTTAATCGCTGGTTACGTAAACTATGGGCTTCTTGAGAGTGCGTGGGCGGTTCTAGTGCGTATGAAAGATTGTGGGTTCTGCTTTGATGGGTACACCTTTGGCAGTATACTGAAGGGCGTTGCTTCTAATGATTGTCTCTTTGCTGGGCAGCAAGTGCATGCCTGTATTGTTAAAACAGGGTATGAGGAAAATGTGTACTCAGGGAGTGCTCTTTTGGACATGTATTCAAAATGTGGTAGAGTGGCGGACGCACATAAGTGTTTTAACTACATGCCTGATCGAAATTCTGTCTCATGGAATGCTCTTATTTCAGGATATATAGAAGCCGGTGACCATTTTGATTCTTTCTGGTTATTTAAGTACATGCACACGGAAGGGGTGAGGCTTGATGATGGCACATTTTCTCCTCTTCTAACGTTGTTTGATAGCCCAGAATTTTATAAACTAACAATGCAAGTCCACTGTGCGATTATTAAAAATGGCATTTCATCCTATAGTTCTGTACTTAATGCCACAATCAGCGCTTACTCTGAGTGTGGGTCAATCAATGATGCCAAGGGGGTCTTTGATGGTGCAGGTGGCGAGCGGGACATTGTCTCTTGGAACGCAATGCTGGAAGCTTGCTTGAAACATGACAAACGGGCCCTTGCATTCAACCTTTTTTCTGAAATGCAAATATTCGGATTTGAACCAGATATTTACACATACACTAGCATGATAAGTTCTTGCTTTGAAGAAGAAGTTTGGAATCAAGGACAATCTTTACACGCATTGGTAGTCAAAAGGGGAATTGAACATGTAACACCAATATCTAATTCATTGATGTGTATGTATAGTGGATATACCAGCACCCATATGGAATATGCAATAAGAATTTTTGAGAACATGGAGTTTAAAGACCAAGTGTCGTGGAACTCGATGTTAACAGGACTCTCACAACACGGATTGAGTGAGAATGCGTTGAAACTTTCTCAAATAATGCAATCGGGGAATGTAGGGATGGATTATTACGCCTTTTCTGCAGTCCTTAGAGCTTGTTCAGATCTGGCAACCCTACAGTTGGGACAACAGATTCATTCTTTGGCACTAAGATCAGGTTTTGAATCTAATGAATTTGTAACCAGTTCTTTAGTAGTTATGTACTCTAAGTGTGGGATCATTGAGGATGCTAGAATATCCTTTGAGACTTCCTATAAGCAGAACTCAGTTGCTTGGAACTCAATCATGTTTGCCTATGCCCAACATGGCCAAGGTCATGTTGCACTGGATCTTTTCTCTGAAATGAGCACAAGGAAAGTGAAGCCGGATCATATAACTTTTGTTGCAGTTCTAACAGCATGCAGCCACATCGGTTTGGTCCAAGAAGGATATAATTTTTTAAAATTTATGGAATCTGATTATGGAATTTCACCCCGGATGGAACATTATGCATGTGTGATTGACCTACTTGGGCGGGCTGGACGCCTGAAAGAGGCAGAGAAACTAGTTACAGCAATGCCATTTCAACCTAATGCAATGGTGTGGAAAACTTTGTTGGGGGCTTGCAGATTATGTGGTGATGTTGAATTAGCAACAGAAGTGGCAAACTTATTATTGGAATCAGAACCTTACGAGCATTGCACTTATGTTCTTTTATGCGAGTTGTATGGTCATCTCAGGTGGTGGGATGAAATTGCTGTTTTAAAAAGAACCATGAAAGAGAAGGGGGTCAAGAAGGTACCAGGTTGGAGTTGGATAGAGGTTCAGAACCAGCTGCATGCCTTTAATGCTGATGACCATTCACATACTCAAAACCAGGACATACACCAAATGCTGAAAAAATTAATGGAGGATACTGCTGATTTAGAAAAAACTTATGATTTGGATGATTTTATGGCTTATTTTGATGATGGTTACTCTATAGAATGCTAGTGTCTCTACATCTAGAACATTGAATCGAATCTTGATCACTGCAAGACTCTTTAAGATCTTTATCAGGCTTTAATACATTTTATACATAATTATCCATCTGGCCTTGACTGGTTAACTGGTAAGTTTCATATGATTGTGTAAAAATGCACGCAATGAGGTATAAGAGCTTCTGACCTAGAAAGTCTTTGGACAGATTATAGTGAATTTTAAGTAATTATACATACATGTGAAATTAATATATTAGTATGTGAATTTTGTGTATAATTATAGCGAATTCAAATAGTTATACATAAGATTCACGTTTCAATTTTAATGTATTATGATGTGGATTCAAGTGTAAAAATTAATAAACATAATGGTAATATGGATGATTTAGTTAAGATCCAGAACTAAAGCATTCAACTTGAAGCCGTTCCATCTTGCAAGTCGCATATACTAATCAGCTTAATTATGCAAGAGCTTAGCATGTAGAAAGGGTGAAATCAAGCTTATTCTCATTTCTTTCTTAATAAATTCAATTCCGAACTGGATGATCAATCATCTTGTAGTTATGTAAAGTAAGAAAAAAAATTCAAAAAAGATAACAATATGAATGTGAAATAAAACAATAAAATGCTGAGTTTTTTAAATAATGTTTTTAACCTAAAAATTTAAAATGAAGCTACTTTAGTTTATATTTTAAGAAAATCTAAAAAATTCAATGCAGGTTTGTTCCGTTGTTGCCCCTGTAACTTGGTTAAATCCATTTATGCACACTATTCAAATTTGTAATATTTGTGAAAATAACACTGTGTTTTACAGCCATTGATCTAGACAATCATATGCCAGAAATGTATACTCGGGTTCTCAGAAATTTTGAGTGTCTAACATATGCTATAATTGTGACTTTTCATAAGACTCTGAGTTATCTTTTTTTAGGTTGCAGATCATCGTAGACCAGAGAAAATGTCTGCTGATGGAGAGTGTTATGGGCATATGAAGATAAGGTCTGCTGCTAGCAGCCAGGATATATCAATATCTCCTGTGTGGGGAGATATGGACAACATGAAAGAGATTTAGTCAAGGTAACCTTTAATATCTTATTGGTTATGAATTCTACAATTTTATGTAAAGAGAGGATTAAAAGTTGTTATATACATCCGTAGTCGCTGTATCAAAGAAGAATCAAAGTTTAAAACGATTAGAATCACTTGGAATACAATTAGTGATGGTAACCACCAGTTGATAGTTAAGTTGATTCATATTGGGCATAAAATATGCATAAAACTTGATAGTGGATTAGGAATAGTGGAGAATAAGGGGTTGGCAATGCCTACTAGCTCCATGATAAGGTTAAGTTTGCTTCGACTCATGAACTTCGTGGTAACCCATATATATTTTATATAATCTGATGGAGCTAAGCCACTATTAGTTGACTAAACTATATATTTAAGCAATATTAAAACCAGTAGTGCTTCAATTTATATGCAGATTTCTGATTGCAGGGGTTACTCTAATATGCAGCCGCCCTACATCACAGCACTACAGTTTAAAATGCTTTGTCAGTCAGTATGCACTTTTATCTAATAAATTATTTTATGAAGTTTTGACCAATTAGTGAGGTTACTCCTTTGTCACTAGAGGCTTATGAGTCTTGACTTCAAGACAAGACAATAGCCTACTTGCAAAATGCACTGTGTTTGTGAGTCATTTTCAACCAAAGAAAATGTTCACATCAGGTTCTCATTTTTATACTTTAGAGAAATCGGTGTTTGGTTTTGTTTCGTCCAAAAGAGGTAAAGACCTTCTATAACCGAAACTGGCCACTTTCATTTTTCTTAACTTAACGAAATGGAATGTTAGAAAACTGAAAAGTTTGATCCTCTAGGAAGCATGTATATTTCCTCAAGTTAATTGAATGGATTATCATGGTATGGAAAAATTACATTTGTTTAATCACGTGGAGTTTTCGTTAGCTGTTTCTTCATGGAATATGATGTATAATCTCAACCTATCCATTTTATGTCTTCAAATACAAGTTTCCAAACACTAACTTAATTTTTTGCTATTTTTATTTGATACAAATACATTTATTTTATTATAATCTTGTTTGAGATTCTCTTGATCATTTAATTTGCTTAACAATTTATTCTTGTAAGCAAATAAAATTTAGTTGTTTATTAAATTAAAATTTGCACTTGTATTCATGTGACACATATACTATAATAGTTGATAAGAAACCACTATCTTTATCAAATGACAAATCAATGAAATTGATATATTTACAAATCATTTATCATCACTGTTAGGTGGAGTTTGGATCGCGGATTTCATGAATCCCATGTTTAGTTGAACATTAAAGAAGAGGGATTTGGAATTACAATCCCATGATTGTAGGATTTCTAAATTTGTTGGGTGAGGAAAGTGTTTCAAAATCCTTTAGGCTTGGGATTCCAAATCTTCACCATCTTCATCGTTGTTGCTTATCAACGTTCGCCGTCGTCACCCTTAACTGTTGTTGTCCTTATCAACGTTCATCACCATCATCATCCTTCACTGTTGTTGTGCTTATCAACCTTAACCGTCATCACTATTGTTGTTCGACCTTCTCCACCATAACCGATGTTGTTCGACCTTCACCATCCCTAATCGCTAGCCCTAATAGACCAACACCACCCTTGATGTTCGACCTTCACCATCATCGGCCCCAAGCCCTAATTGACGAACACCATCACATGTTTGACCTTCAACATCATCAACCCTAATCAACCTCACCAGCCCTAATCCCTAATCCCTGCCCTAATTGACCGATACCAACGTCTGTTGCTTGCCCTAATTTTGTTTCTTTTTAAATCTCATTGTCATTTTATGTGAACCAAACAGGGGATTGGATTGGATTTGAAATCCCAATCTATTTGAAATCCTGGGATTGCTCACTCCATGAACCAAACACCCCATTTAAGTTCATTTTAAAAAAGAACATTAAAGTTGAATAAATATCTATTAAGTATGCATATATATTTTAAATAAGTTCCCGCATGGTAGCCTAGCGGATTGAAACATGAAATCTATAGGGTCCATTAGAACATGCTCTTTAACTCTAGTTGCATGATCTACCTCCTGCATATTGGGCGTGGAACCGGTTGGTGGAGGCTCCCAAAGGGTGGATAACCTTTTTTTTATATTTCAAATGAACACATATTACTTTAATATACAACTTATGATAAGTATGTCTAAGTTTGAATCAAACTTTAATGAGACTAAATTCATTTTTGTTTCTATTTATTAATTTTAATTTATATTAGATGTTGAATCAAGCATATCAAACAACATATTTGAGCGACTCACACCATTATTACATGTCAACCAAACACGGTAATACAATTTTATAGCTTGTTTTATTAACTTTGTCTTTGTCCATTACATTCTTTTGTCATTCCGGTTATCAGTTTTAACTCTTTCCAATTTTCAGTTCCCTTCATAATGGTTGTAAGGCTGCATTTTAGTGAATTATATATTGTCCAACTATCACGTGCCATTGGGTATAAATTAAGTGATTCTGCAGGTATAATTTGCATACCATTTTGTCTTAAAAAGTTCTCTCACTTACTTGTGTACCCATGAAGACATCAAACAACATTAGCTTTGCATGGTTTATAACCATCTCAATGTTATGTTTGCTTGCAAATTCCCAACTAACAACAAATTTCTACTCAAATTCATGCCCTAATCTTCTCACCATTGTACGTAAACAAGTTATGAATGCGATTAAAACTGAAACAAGAATGGCAGCTTCTTTGCTTCGGCTTCACTTCCATGATTGCTTTGTGAATGTAAGTCATGTTCTAGTTGATTTAATGCATATAAACTGATTATCTTAAGCATGTCTTGCTTTAGCATTTGCAATTATTTGTGTAGTTGTTGTATTTAGAAGGGTTTACTTCTTCAAAATGTATTAAACTATACCCCAAATGTTAATGTGTGTATTCACCTTCCAAAAATGTTATTGTGTGTATTAAACTTCCTATTGTATGTACTAAACTTATACTCTTTTTGCTTTTTTATGTAACCAAAATACGTACAATAACAACAAATTGAAACTTCAATACACATAATAACATTTTTGGAAGGTGGATACACATTAACATTTGGGGTATAGTTTAATACATTTTGGAGAAGTAAACCCATTAAAATTTGTATCATATATCGATCTAACGGTCTTAATAATAAAATTGTTCAAATGAATATATCTGAAATTGAATTAGATTAAGGATCCAAAAGAACAACTTTTTGTCGTGCCAAATATGCATATAACACCAAGCGAAAATCATCTATTTTAATTATCACCAATATATTCGATCCCCAAAATCTTCCAAAAACATTTATGTTTCCTGGTTTAGTAATGTTTAAACACTATAATCTACAACATAGCAACCACCAAATCTTCGAAATTGGTTCTTAATATATTGTTCCATGTATATGTACGTTACTACCGGCCATTAGGACCAAATGATCGAATTGGAAGGCAAAGCGGCATGCAAACTTAACACTTAACCTCGACTCACACTTGATCATGTTAATCACCACTCGCTTCCCTTAGCTAGCTAGTCGAATAACATGAAAATGGATAATGTTATTCTTTGATTTATTGACCCAACAGACTTTATTTGTTAATTGTTAAAGTAGTTTTGCTCTTATAGTTTTGGTGCATTTTAATATAATAATTGACCCAAAAAAAAAAGAAAAAAAAGCATTCAGCAATGTACGTGTAGAAATTGCAATGATCCTTAAATCCCGTCAAGTGGGGTATGAAGTTTGAGCCATATATAAGTGATGTTTGGGGGATGCATGCACCCTAATCCTGAAACTGTAACATGCATATGGGCCCTCTGAATTATACATACCGGTCCTTATTGACCGCTCAATACTAATTAATTAATATCTTATAGGCTTGTTTAATTAATTTTCAAGGTCACTTTTAATTAATTAATCATCCAAATCTTGGTTTTTAAATATTGTATGTCTGATTTCTGGTGTCATGTTCAAGTAATAAACACCATGCAAGTGTGTTTGACTGGCTAATAAAGCTAGTTAGTCAAAGTGTTTGATACGAATCAACTAGATTTTAATTGATAAACAAAGGAAAAACGTAGAAATTACCCTAAATAAACAAACATAAACACATATATCGTGACCCTAAATTTAATTAAAAGCTTAAATTTGGTATGATTTTCAACCTTATTAATGGGCTGTTTGGTTTGAAGGATTCCTTAGAAATTCTAAGGAATTGGAATCCAATTCCCATACATTCCCTTGTTTGGTTCACTTTTGATGGAAGGAATTGGAATTTGG
>JAUEJL010071172.1:0-16576 GCA_032274825.1 Drosophyllum lusitanicum | reverse complement strand
TCGAACCGGTTGGCCCGGTTGACCCGTGACCCGGTAAGGAGACCGGGTCAACTAAAAAACCGGTTTTTAAAACATTGATTTTAGTTACATTAAAAGGGATAAAATGTATAAGTTTAGTACATACAATAGAAAGTTTAATACACACAATAACGACAAAATAAATGTTTGATACACATAATAGAAATTTTTTAAAGTCTGATACACACAATAACAAAACGTGATAAATTGGATATATTTTTGTGAACTAAACCATATTATCAATCTATATATAAATCAATAAACGTTGTGTTTATACTTATACATAATTTTTTAGGTCGTATTTTCTTCTTTTATCATCACATTACATATCTACTACATGTTTATAAGTAAAATCTACAATAAATTGCACAAAAATAGAATGAAGTTCGTCGTAGTTAATATTGTATACAATAATCTTTTTATTGTTAAAAATAATTCAGTCAACTTTCATAATCCTCTCATTGTATGCAACTTGTTGTATATAATGAAATTATGACAAAGTTAATTGTATACAATTATAACTAAAAACCAGACACAAGAAAAAATTATTTGAATACAATGAAAGAATTATGAAAGTTGATTATATTGTTTTTAAGAAAAAAAGGTTGGTTATATATAATGATAACTAAGACAAAATTTATAGCATTTTAATGTAATTTACCCTAAAATCTATATCCAAAAAAACCATGAACTTTAAGGTTCACATAATTTAACTCAATAAGCAACCATGAAAATGCTATTTATGATCCTATAATTTTTTTCTAAGCAAATCTTTTAATATTAATAAAAGAATAATCTTAATTATGATTTACTTAGAGAATCTTAACATTTCATTAATCAAAATTAAATTCTAACAATTTATTAGTTTAAAATTAAAAACTTAATTTTTACTTTAATTGGTCAAAACTGAAACTCAAATTTGAATTTAAATCAATTTAATTTACGTTAAAAATTTTCTCTGATTCAATTTAATTTGCGTTAAAAATTTACTTTAATTGGTCAAAACTAAATCTTACTATGAAAACAATATAACATTTGCAACAATAATAAATTTAAGTATTTAACATTACAGTTTTTCACCTTTTTTTTTCCTTTTATCCACGTCAGAAAGAAGAGGCGGCAGGTGGGTCCCTGTTCCAAAGAAACTACAACTCTCCACCATAAAATTAAATAAAGCGTAATTATTTCTGACAAAGAAATAAACAGGGCCCAATATATTATGAAAATAAACACGAAATTATTATTAATAAATTTGTTAGATGAAAGAAAAAGCTAACCTCAACCAAGCAATTAATTAATATATTTAATATTTCTCATGAAAGATGTATTAACCCCTTTGCTATAATTTTTCATTAAAACAGTCATTTATTTATGTTAATATTTGACTTAATTTTTTTTAATATATAAATTAATTTAAGGGACCAACCATTTTAATTAATTTACAAGTTCAATAAACAGGTGTATCTACTTTTATAAACTTTAATTAATTGATATAAAAACAATTTCTTTATTTAAAGATTTGATTAATGAAGAGGTACTCTTTTTTAGGAGGTTGTTATGGGCTTCTTGTAACCTATTTCCTTCTTTTATTAATAAATCTTGCATTTCAAAGAAAATATTTTATTAATAATGTGATTTTCAAAAAAATATCATGAATTTAGCTTTATAAATCATATTAACTAAGTTGATGTTTGATAATGACTGTCAAATCCAAGAAAATCAAAAAATGTCTGGTCTTTGAAATTTTTTTCTATTCATAGTTCGACATGGTCTGATCATTCACCTCCATGACATCATGCATGTAAAGAATGCATAAATTTCGTCATACATGTAAAGTATGCTTTTTAAGTATTTGCTTATTATAAACATGATCTACATGCTTGATTCTTATTGTCATAATTAAGATGTGAATGTTTACAATAAGACCCAATTCTACCAATGCACTAACATGTACTTTTTGTAACAAATAAATTATATGTAAGTTTTCTTATCATAAACTATGGTTTAACTTATATCAAATCGACTAAATTGGTAAAATACACTGTTTATAATAATAAACATTTTTCATAAAACATTAATAGATCACGAAATCTTATAAACTAGGAAAAATTGCATAAAAAGGTACTTAACTTTTTGCAATTCTATATGTAAGGTACAAACTTTTTTTTTTAAATTTAAGGTATTATATTTTTTCTACTTAAAAAAGGTTTTTAGTGGGTTTAATCGATCATCTCCTCCGGCTAGCATACCTGAAAGAACTACTTTGCACTCTGGCGAGTTCCAAGCATTTGTGACTCCCTCGATCTATGGTTCTTGAGTGATCTCTTCATAGTTGTTTGGTATAAGCATCTTTTCGTATGGTTTTGTTCCTAGTAGCGTAGGGTTCCGTGATTGCTCATTCGTATGTGTCATCATTATCGATTAGGGTTATTTGTTGGGTTTAACTGATTTTCTGTTCATTGTTTATTCCATGTTCTCGAACTACCCTCAACATTAATAGGATTATGTGTTGATTTTGGGTTTGATTTTTCATGTTAGGATTGTCGGAGTCATTTCTTCTATTTAGTTCATCGTTTCTTCCCTGTTCTCGAATTGCCATCAAAATCGATTATGAGATTTTTTTTTATTTCTATTCATCATTTCTTCCTTGTTCTTTATAAGATTTCTATTGTATTTGTAATTTTAAGGTATTAATATAGTCATGGCTTTTCCAAAAAAAAAGTTTTTTCAAACTAAAAGAAAAACTCTAATATCTTAAATCAAAATAGATTTATGTAAATAATACCTTTTGAAAAAATCAATAATTTTTAATACAATTTGCAATGTCAAGTATTAATCTTATAAATAATGACTTTCGAAAAAAGCATAGATTTTTGTACAATAATGGTTTATTATATCATCACATATCGCCTTTATAGTCCATCTCACCGACCAATAAAGACGTGACACGTGTACATTTTTTAAAAAAAATTTAAAAATCGATCACAACGATGGAAAGTCATCTCGCTGATAAAAATCAAAAAGTACCTCAGGTATCCAATGTCGTCGGCGAGATGAAATGTACCAGATAGTCATGTTTGTCTTGGGAAGTGAGTGCATGAAAAAATTAAAAAAGTTGACACGTGACAACCTTTCATTGCTCGGCGAAATGAAAAGCCTATCAGCGAGATGGATCGACGGAATGAATGCTCAAATTGATAAATGAGTATTTTTCATGATTAACTTTGCTTGAATCCTTACAAATTTACCTATTTTGACAAAGAGCACTTTAATTTTTATCCATATATATATATATATAACCACACAAACAGATTCTTTTATATATATATAACCACACAAACAGATTCTTTTATTATACATGACAAATCATTCTTGTTCAGTTGTTCTCACATGTTACCTTCCAATCTTCCATTTTGAAAATACGAGTTCTAGTTTTTTAAAGAAAAATAAAATGTTTTTTTGTCGTTAACAACAAGAAACAAAACGTTCATAGTTACCCAATTTCTAGGATACATCAACGTCAACTTCATGACATGTATGCATGTATATATGCATGTATGTCACATATCACATGTTCACATACTTTAACATATCATACTATATTGTCTTACTTAGGTCTCCTACTAAAATTACATGTAGAATCAATTAGTTTTTTTTTTCCACCTCCTTTATTGATTTAAACACTTGTCTTAATTTCATAAGTAAGAAGATAAGTAAGAACACTTTGTAAGATAATATAAAACCTCTCTAATCATAAACATAAGGGAGATGATTTACGCATAACATGTATTATCATAAATAATAATTATGACTTTTATACTCTTATAATCTCATTATCTTTTATTATTATCCAGATACTTAGGAGATATGATAATCAAAACAACCACAAATCTGTTATATACGACAAAAAATCTTTTAACAAATAAAAGATTAACATACATCAATTTTTTTTGAATGATCCTAACCCTTTATTTAATAAAATAAACTTAATTACTTAATCTTGATCATCTATTTAATCAAAATTTAAAATTTCAATTTTGACTTTTATAAGTCAAATTTGAATCAAAATTATTAGAGAAATTTTATATATGTCATTCTTAAACCTTAAACTATCATATTTGTGCACTCTAATTTACAAATATCATATTAGCCCTTTATAACATTTCAAAATATCAAATTTAACCAAATTTTTAATTTTATCATTTTAAAGTATTTTATAATAAAATTTTAATTTTTGTATGCATAAACAATAAATATTTGATCTTACTGTCCTAATCTTAACTATAATGATCGATAGCTTTTACAAGAAATACAATCATGTCTCTTCGTATCATAATACATTTTTTTCAGTTACATGTGCTTTCCACCTCGAGTGTACGCTTTCAACACTGATCTAAATTTTGACGTCCTTTTCTTTCACATTTTATAATTATTTAATAACTTTTTATTAATATTTAATTTATATCTTTATATTAAACAAACTCGTATATCATACAATCATCCGTTAGTTTGTTAGATACAAACAATCTTCCTAAACATACATGATACATGGAAAGTGTGCATCCACGTGCCCTCACTCTCGTCGCGTGGGATTCCTGTTCCAACATCACGTGGCTTTGCGCTGCGTTACTGTTATCCACCTACTTTTGCTTTTCTTTTTCTTTTTCTTTTTTATATTTCTTTAATTAATTACTTTTCCTCCATTTATTATTAATCACATTTTTTTATTATTCCCGGGAAAACTCGAGGGGTCAAATCGTAATTTCCCCACCAAGAAACGCGGGTAAGGAAAGCCGTTGCACTCCAGTTTCTGAATGAGTGTTTTAGAAGTTTATACACTGCTGTCTGGTAAACACACATTCACACATCTTCTTTCCCAAAATACCCTTTCTCTCTCTCTCCTCTCTCTCTCTCTCTCTCTCACACACACACTCACACGCAGTGGTATTTGATAGATGATTTGATCGATTCGCTGTTGAGAGGTTACTGAATCACTTTCTGGGCTCCATAAAATTACTCCCACATTTATGTGAAAATACAGAGGATTCTGCTTCTTAATTCTTTCTGACATTTAACTGATTCTATCATACGATGGAAACAATTCCGGCGACGACGACGACTGCGACGGCGGCGGAGGATTGTTGTGTGAAAGTAGCCGTACATATACGACCGCTTATCGGAGATGAAAAGCTTCAAGCCTGTAAAGATTGCGTCACCGTTGTACCTGGAAAACCTCAGGTGAATTATCACTCATTCACTCATGCAATGTTACTTCGAATATCATAAATTTCTCCTTTAAATTTTATACTCTAGTTGATTTTTCGTTTTATCGGAGATCTGTTAGATCTCGGGGTAAATTGATGCAATTTCTGGGGTTCTGGAATGAGTATTCTGCTTGGATTGAAAATTTGTCTTTCAGTTTTATGTTTTCGTTTGAGAAATGATCGAGAAATTGATGGATGCTCCCAAATTCTGCTAAAATTTGACAGAAAAAAGGGTTTGATTGTATTATGTTTGACATCGATTATTAGTCAAATATACACATTTTTGGTTTTTTGTTATTATATTACATTTGAAAATTGAATATTAAGGCTCTTTTTTATTTTATTATTTTCTTATTTTAGGTATAATAATCTTCTAGTAACTAATAAAAGAATTTGAAAAAAATGAGATTATTAAAAATAATATATGTACCAATGTGTTTTTATTTGGTTCTAAGAAATATGGTACTGTTTGGTTGTGTTTTAGGTGCAACTTGGTACACATTCCTTCACATTTGATCATGTTTATGGTAGCACTGGTTCCCCGTCGTCCGCCATGTTTGAAGAGTGTGTTTCTCCTCTTGTTGATGGTCTGTTTCAAGGATATAACGCTACCGTTCTAGCTTACGGCCAGGTTCGTTTAAGTAATCAATAGTTTTTTATAATCAGATAATTAGTTGTTTTAGTGTTTGATAAATTTTAATTAGTTAAGTTAGTAATAAGTAAACTGACTGAAAGGATACAAGTTTTATGTATTGCTTAAAGAACTATGTAAGATATGACAATTTTGTTTTTTTTATCAACTACTATAATATATTAATTGTTTATAAACTATCTATTAATGAATTTAGAAAAGAAATATTTGTATAGTAAAACTGTTGTTATTGTAAATGAGTGCTTTTATATTCCTTTAAATAATGAGTTTTATCAGATAATCATATAAGAAGTTACGAATCGGTTTAATCCAAACGGTAGAGATTGATTATTGCATAGGATTTTTACATCTTGAATGTCACAGACGGGTTCAGGCAAGACGTACACCATGGGTACAGGATTCAAAGATGGTTGCCAAACAGGGCTTATTCCCCAAGCTATGAATGCTTTATTCAATAAAATCGAAACGTTACAGCATCAGATAGAATTCCAATTGCATGTTTCCTTCATTGAGGTGTGTTAAGCTAAACTTCCTTTCGGCTGTTTGATAGTATGTAAAACTGTATATACTCTCTATAGTTAGAAAGTCTGATTAAAATGATTTTTATGTGAAGATTCTAAAAGAAGAAGTGCGAGACTTGCTGGATAGCAAATCTGAGATAACAAATGGGCAGAATGGGAAAGTAAATATTCCCGGGAAACCACCTATACAAATTCGTGAAACGTCAAATGGTGTCATTACGCTTGCTGGATCTACCGAATGTAGCGTTAAAACTCTAAAAGAAATGGCTGATTGCCTCGAGCATGGATCATTAAGCAGGGCAACAGGGAGTACAAACATGAATAACCAATCAAGGTTTAAACTTGAAAAATCTTATAATTTATATTTTTACAGTTGTAGTAAATACCATTTGGATCAATTGTTTCCTTATTTTACAAAAATCGTTCTTTATTTTGACTGCTAAAGTTTGACAATTTTCAACTTTTTATGCAGTCGTTCACATGCAATCTTTACAATTACATTAGAACAAATGCGCAAGCCAAACTCGAATATTGCTGGTGGTCGCAATTCAAATGATTCTATGTGTGATGAATATCTTTGTGCCAAGTTGCATTTAGTTGACCTTGCTGGATCAGAACGAGCTAAAAGAACGGGTTCTGATGGCTTGCGCTTCAAGGAAGGTGAGTCAAGATGCAACTTGATCGGGTCGACTTGCTGTGGGTTTTATCTCAAATGGGTCAAATAAAAAAAATAAAAAACCTTGAAGGTGAGCAAGTCAAACGGGCTGAAATCTACTTGTAATGCATACAACATTACAACCTACTAAACCATTTTATTTAAAGATTTAAACTATTACCATTAACAGTATTGTTGCTGTGAATATGTACGAAAAATGTTTGAGGTCAACCCAGCCCGTAGTAAAACATAACTTGTTTTGACCTGAACCCGCCTGACCCACCAATCTCGTCAGCAAACCTGCCTGATAGCTTCATTTATTGAACAGGAGTTCATATTAACAAGGGTCTTCTTGCACTTGGAAATGTCATTAGCGCCCTTGGTGATGAGAGAAAACGGAAAGAAGGTGCTCATGTTCCATACCGTGATAGTAAACTTACCAGGCTATTGCAGGTTGGACATATTAATATTATTATCATTATTCAAAATGATATAGACATGATTATGCAACTAGATTCTTGTTTTTAGTTTAATCGATGTTTTACTAAACTGGCAGGACTCACTTGGTGGGAACAGCAGAACTGTTATGATAGGTAAATATACTGTTTTACCGAACATTATTTCCTGCATCGAAGCTCGTTTAATTATAACATCTAATTTATCACCATTTCCAGCGTGTGTTAGTCCTGCTGATATAAATGCTGAGGAAACTCTGAACACATTAAAGTATGCAAACCGTGCTCGGAATATCCAAAATAAGCCAGTGGTAAGTTTAGACCTGTATATTTGATTTCTTTGCACATTCTCTTAGATGTTCAATCCGTTTATGTATGACCAGATCGATCCGGGTTATACTTTATCTCTATTGGATCAAATGTAAAAAACTAGCTAAATTGAAAATTGTATTTATTTGATCATTGTGCGATAATATACTTTTTATCACAATTAAGTAATTAACACATTAATTGGTTATAGAACTTGAGAAAACAAACGAGAAAAAGGGTTTGTAAGTTGGCTTGACCCAACCCGTTTTGACCCTACTAGCAAGTACCAATCTTGACCTGATACTGAACATGCCCGACCTGCCAATTTGGCCACCTCTACATGATCTATAATGGCAGGAACTGTTATCTTCTTAAGGCATTTTCATATAACATTACATTCAAACCAATGAACAGGTGAATAGGGATCCAGTGTCTAGTGAAATGTTAAAGATGCGTCAACAATTAGAATGCTTGCAAGCAGAACTTTGTGCTCGTGGAGGAGGTTCTCCTGTTGAATTACAGGTATAATCTAATAAAAAAGAACACTTATTTGTTATACTTGTAGTGATGAAACTTTATACTTTATTTTCTTTAAAAGAAAACTTATCATGATACATGATCTTTAATCAGGTTCTTCGGGAGAGGATTGCTTGGCTTGAAGCTACAAATCAAAATCTATGTAGGGAACTTCATGAGTACCGTATCAGAGGTGTTGCAATTGATCAATCTGAAAAGGTTGCTAAAGATGTTATTTATAATATTAAAATTTGGCATCTTTCGTAACATGTAATAAATTATAATGCAAGTAGCGGTTTGTCATTCGAGTTGGTGCCAAGTGCAGGTTGCTGATTCTTTTTGCCTGAAAAATGAAGGGCTTAAAAGGGGTTTGCAAACTGCTGATTCATCTGACCACTCAATGAGTGAAAGTGGTAGGTTTTCTCCCTTAAATGAGCTGGTTGGGTGACACCATGATAGTACTAGATGGGTTTGTGTCTGAATGGGTTACTTTTGGTTCCGATCTAAACACGTAACTTTTGTTTGGGTTAGGCTGACCCGAAATACTTTTTGTCAAAAAGTTCAACTTTTTTGTATAAAGTTACTATATCAAATACACTACTTAAATATTTTTAATAATAATTAAATTGGTTTGAATTAAATGAGTAATGAGGTTTTATTCATCAAAAATTTACTTTTTGTGCAACTTCTAGTGTTGGAGATAAACATAACCCGAATCCACCAATTAAGAAGTAAATGGGTCGAAATTTGACACATGTAAATAACATAGTTTCATGAAATTTCTTAGTGGAATTATAGGGCAGATCGTGCTACATATTTGAACCTTTTTCTGTAATGAATTATTGCCGATAAAATAGGTGATTCGGGTGTCATAGAGGAAGAAGCAGCTAAAGAATGGGAGCATACCCTTCTCCAAGACTCTATGGGCAAGGAGTTACATGAGTTAAATAAACGTCTAGAACAGAAAGAGGTTTGGCTATCTATCTTTTGTATGAGAATGTGTATACTAGTTATAAATCATATTTTAGTTACTAATATGTATGAAATTTTCTGTAGTCCGAGATGAGACTGTTTGAAGGATCTGATACCACAACTCTTAAGCAACATTTTGGAAAGAAATTAATGGAACTTGAAGATGAAAAACGGGCAGTGCAGGTAGATATATGAACATAAACATTAGCGAACTATATTTTACAAGTTGTAAGGTTTTATTATAGTTTTTATTCATTGATGCAGATAGAGAGGGATCGATTGCTCACTGAAGTTGAAAACCTTTCTGCTTCTTCAGATGGTCAAACACAAAAAATGCAAGAATTACACTCCCATAAATTAAAATCCCTTGAATCACAGGTGAAGAGTTGATAAATTATCATATGCCCATTTGGATTCATTTGTACCAATCAATAATCTAGCTACAATTGTAAAAAATTAAAAATATATACATTCGCAAATCTCAGATTCAGGATCTTAAGAAGAAACAAGAGAACCAAGTTCAGCTTTTGAGGCAAAAACAAAAGAGTGATGAAGCAGCAAAAAGATTACAAGATGAAATTCAATTCATCAAGGCACAAAAGGTGTTAAAAGATAACAAACCTGTGAATATTATTTTCATACACGTATATTTTCTGCTAATTTAGATGTGGTTGTAGGTTCAACTACAAAACAAGATAAAACAAGAAGCTGAACAATTCCGACAGTGGAAAGCATCACGTGAAAAAGAACTGCTGCAGGTATATATATTCATAGTTTTACTCATTTTTAATCTATATTTTATTGGATAATATGTATATGATGAATTCTGTGTTAATATAATTGCAGCTAAAGAAAGAAGGGCGGAGAAATGAATATGAAAGACATAAACTGCAGGCTCTTAATCAACGTCAAAAAATGGTGAGATTCTTTTAGTAGCTTTTTTATTCATTTTGTTGCAACGCACCAAAAATTTTAACTTTTTTTCCTTCAAAAATAAATTATTCCAACTTTCAGGTTCTTCAACGGAAGACAGAAGAGGCTGCAATGGCAACCAAGAGGCTAAAAGAGTTGTTAGAAGCCCGCAAGTCTACCCGTGATAATTCAGGTATATTCATCCTACAACTTACTTTTATTATTACCAATGAATCTTGAAATTTGACACGGATCTTTTTCATAATCCTGTAACATAACTATGGTATGTTTAACTTGACTATGGTCTGTTACAGTGACTATCAATGGAAATGTAGGAAATGGACAGGTAAGAACTAAATATTTAGGGGTTATTATGGCATTTCCATTCCAAATTTCCTCTGAACATTAATTGAATTAAGCTTTTATTCTCAGAGCAATGAGAAGGCTTTGCAACGTTGGCTTGATCATGAGGTTGAAGTGATGGTGAATGTGCATGAAGTTCGACATGAATATGAGAAACAAAGCCAAGTGTATGTAAATGTAACTACTAGTATGTTATGATATAAATCTTTGAAAAAATGTGTTTCTTTTATTGTTCTAAGTGGAAATTTGTGTCCTTTTTTTCTTCAGGCGCGCTGCACTTGCAGAAGAGCTAGCAGTTTTAAGACAAGTTGATGAATTTGCTTCAAAAGGGGTTAGCCCCCCAAGAGGAAAGAATGGTTTGTCTAGGTATAATTGTTGTTCCTTATACTTCTCCATTTTCTTGGACAATATTTGAATCATATCTTAGGTGGCAATTTCAAGCCTTCGGTTCGGTATGGAAACGGGTTTGTTATAAATAACTGCTCAAACAGATAAAATAAATAAATAGCTAAGATGAAACAGGCTAAAATACCAATGTCCTAAATGGTACCTTTATAAAACAAATCATATTATTATTTAGTAATTTTGTTTTGTAAAATTATTTAATATATTAACTATTTACAAATTACTAAAAAAATGGACGAACTAGTTTTTGTGGGTCAACCTATTTTGACCCGTTACTCAACCAGTTGAACCACCCATACTACCACATGTGACATGTGCATTACAAAAATCAAGTATTTTCGACTGGAACAACTAATTATAGGTGGTGTAATTCGTTTTTTAAAGGGCATGTTCTCTGTCACCAAATGCAAGAATGGCAAGAATATCTTCATTGGAGAACATGTTAAGCATTTCATCGAATTCCCTTGTATCAATGGCTTCTCAATTATCTGAGGCAGAAGAACGGGAACGAACCTTTGCTAGCCGTGGGCGTTGGAACCAGCTACGGTCAATGGCAGATGCAAAGAATTTGCTTCAATATATGTTTAATTCTCTTACAGATGCAAGGTATGTAAAACCTTGTAGATTTTATCATTTCTTTTTAATTCTAGGATGCAAATAATTTCATTTGGACTTAATCGGGTTGAATGTTGTTTATCGACTCTTATTATGCTAAATAGGTGTCAATCATGGGAAAAGGATCTTGAAATGAAGGAAATGGAAGAACAATTAAAGGAGCTTGTGGGCTTACTACGGCAAAGCGAAATGAGAAGAAAGGAAGTTGAGAAGGAGCTAAAAGTAAGAGAGCAAACCGTCGAAATGGCATTGGCTTCCTCACCTCCAGTAAGATCACGTCATTTTTATTATTATTTAACTTTTATTAGTTCCTTCTTCCATGCATTTTCCAAGCGAAAACTTAAATATTCCAGGACGTGCTTAATTTGTGTTAAACTGATCAATAATTAGTTCCGATTGTTTGGATAAACGAATTTATCTGATTACTTCATACTAGCTGTGAAAAAATTGCCTGATTTGAAAGACTTTTTACTTGTATATTACTAAACATGTCTTATTTTCTCATAAGCATTTCTTTTTCTGTCATTTCCTATGTATTATGTTTTTATGATTACAACTTCTAACAGCAAAAGCACATCGAAACACCATCTCCAATAACTCGTTTTATTGCAACTAAATTATATAATTCTGGTTATTCAAAATCGCGCTCAAAACACGCACACATCCAAACACCCTCTTACTATGGTAGCTTTGAAAGACGATTTCTATTACGACTTTTGACAGCTAAACCTTCCTTAACGAAACTAAACAGGCGAACTCCCATAATTCACTCAAACACTTGGCTGATGACATGAGTGGTCCTTTATCTCCAAACTCAGTTCCAGCACCCAAACAGCTAAAATACACACCAGGCATAGCCAATGGTTTAATCAAGGAGTCGGCAGCCTTTCTGGACCAGAAACGGAAGGTTTGTTTCATACTCTGTTTTTTCTTCGTAGATATGACAATTTCTAATCATTTTCATGCATAAAACCTCTTCAAACGTTTTATCTTAAAGAATATAACCTTTTTTAGTACACAATGTTCCAAGTTAACCAACCTCCAAAAATTACCCGCTTTGACTATGACCCAAATCAGTTGACCCACCCGATTTGCTGAAATAAGAATATTTGGAGTGCAGATGGTTCCAGTGGGGCAGTTTTCAGTGAAGAAGCCAGCGATGGTAGGAGGACATTCTCCTGGGAAACTATGGAGGTGGAAAAGGAGTCATCATCAATGGCTGCTCCAATTTAAATGGAAATGGCAAAAACCATGGAGACTCTCGGAACTCATAAAACACAGTGATGAAACAATGATGAGATCGAAAGCTCGTTCACAACCTCTACCCCAAGTCATGTACCATAGTCATAGACACTAAGTTTTAATATTTGGTGTTTGTATATTCTGTTGCCACTTATTAATGTCTTTCTTCGGATCAAGACGACATGTAGATTCGTTTTCTGGTTGTCCTTTTTCTTTGGAGTTAGTATGTAGTAGTATGTAGCAAACAAACGAGTGTCATAGGTTTTATTCATTAATAACAACATAAGATACATACAATTACAATTGATTCTTGTCATGACTGTTTCTAGTATTTTTGTCTCTCTAACCTCTTGAATACAACTAAAGAGTCATCTTTTCAATTGCATTTTTGTCCAAACAAATCGGGTCAAGTCAGGTTAGCCCGTTAAGTGCGACTACAAATCTATAGTTTATAAGTATATAAATTAAATGTGTCACCTTTATATCATGAGAAAATTACATAAAAATGCGATTATCTTTGCATCAATTTTTAATCTGTACAACCTTTTATAACATTTTTAATCAGGTCAGTATACTATGCATTTTTTTCGGTTAATGTAATTTAGCACACGATTCTTGCAACTATCTTGATGCATTTATTTCCGGTTTGTACAACTCTTTTATATTAACCGAAAAAAATGCATAGTATACTAACCTGAGGTTATACAAAATAAAAATTGATCAAACATAATTGCACTCTTTTATGTAATTGTCCCCTGAATCAAACCAAAAGCTTTATTCTTGTAACACATCATGTGAGACTAAACATCTCAACTTGAGTGCAAATTTTCATCCTTAATCATGATAAAACCTATGCACAATATGTATGTTTGAGATCAATTAGTTGGAGAAGAATTTAAGAGCTAACCTCATGAGAGTTGTAAATCTTCTTTTTCTTATATCAGTTATCCAAATCTGGTCTTAAAGATGTTCTATTACACCATGAAAACCACACCTAAACATTAGCAACGCCCACACCAGAAAGCATAATGCTCGTCTTTGCGGTCATTGCTAACAAGACCACCACATTGTTGACAAACAAAGCTACTCCCATCTGAGAAAGCATCCAGCACAATTTGCTTTCTTCCCGTTTCTGCAAGTATTGAAGTCTCAGTAGCATCAGGTTCAAAAGATGGTGGGTCAGGAGTGCCGATATTAGATGTAGAATGTGGCTCAGAAATTGTAGGCAACGCTTCACTAATCGCACATTCGGCTAACAATGCAGTCAATTCATCCGCAGCAGTATTTTCATTTATTTTGTTTCTGTAGAGTTCTTTAGCTCGATTCAGTGCTTGAAAAGCAGCTGCTTCTCCACTTTTGGCTCTCATTGCTGTCAAAACCTGTTACAAAAGTGATGTATTCGGATTTATATTTTATAATGAGACTTTTACGTATATTTTGAAAAATCCATATATTATTTCCCGTGACCATGTCGTATCTTGTCTAATCAGTCTACTTTATACAAATTAGTACTCTACCCATGCCCAAGGTAATACAAGCAAACTGATGGAGAACTTGCAAAGGCAAGGAAGCGGGAGGATGTTGACCAGTTGAAGGTAGCAACTTAAATCATCAGTGAAGTTTTTACTACTTTAAGTAATTTTAAACACAATAAAGATAAGCATTGCTAACTCAGATGGTTTACTGACTTGGAAAACATAATTATCTTACTGAATCAAACAGACTACCTAATGAAAGCTAAAGTAGTCTCCTTGTTGGGCAAGCAAATTAGACTGCATGCAGGCTACCCCTGCATAAGCCTTGTGCATAAGCAACTAGTGAGTATAATGTTATCTCCAGATAAGATTACAGTCTTATAAAACAATTGCAGCTCTAATAAGATGTTATGTTAAATATTCAAGGATATAATCAGTCCAGTCCCTATGATGATAGCCTAAGTGGTTTAGTACATGAATTCTATAGTGGATGTCTAGGTATCAAACCCTGGCACGTAAATTATGCTATTTACCTCCTCCATGTTGGCCGTGGGACTAATCGGTTGAGGTCTCCGAAGGGTTAGTCGCCCTTTTTTTTCGTAATCGGTCCATATCACAATTTATATTCAAGAATCTTGAATTGTCATAAGCTTATTCAGTTCTTATGTGACAGATTCCTTAGTGAAATCCAGGCGTTTTGAATCAAAATTAAAGGAAACTCTAATTCAGCAATCGAAGCTTATAGAAGCATTGATATCAAACTTCGCAATAAGAAATACACATTAGATCATGTTTCGTGGATTAGCAACAAAATTAATACCAAATTTCATTCTGATCACTTCAAAAGGCCAGAATATAGGTTTTTCCACATCATATAGCGATTGAATCAGAGAAAAGGGAACGTAAAGTAAACAGTAACGAGAAATGAAGCTGCCATAGTGGTGGTAAAAGGAATTACTGCTTGAAGAGCTTCGGAAGGCTTGCCCTGATCAATGAGTCGGCGAGCTACTGTGAGTAATCCTCTCACAACTTCAATTTGATCGGAGACGGAGGGAAGTTGGGGCGACTGGGAAGGAAGTGGAGGCGAAGATGTCGCCGGAGCATCAGAGTCCATCATATCGACATCGTTAGCATCCATGGCATTCTCTCAAACTAGGTGTCAATTCACAACTTCTGTTCAGTGGCTAGGTTTTGCTTCTGGATTTCTGTGCATATGTTACTTTGGTACTTAAAGTTGAAAATGCCGTGTAATTTGCTGTGACAAAAGGTATGGATTTAAGCTGTTTAAAAAAAAATTTGGTGGTTCTTGGAAGTTGGAAGAATGTTTAATATAGATTATATTTAATTTATAGTTTTAATTGATTAATTTTAATTTTTAGATTAATAACATCAATAGTCCAGATTACATTTTAAAATGTTGGGTGCAGTGGTATTTTCGTAATTCACATGTGATGGTTTTACAAATCACATGTGATTATATACTGAATCACCTGTGATTGAATATTAGAATTTTAGGACTGTTTATTACATGGACTTTATTAAACACAACTCGTCATTACTAATATCATTTATCTTTTTTTTATTTCATTTTACTTATTAAAAGATAATATATAAGATCTATTAATTTTTTTCTCGTATAATTTTTGTTAATTTTGATATTTGTCTTAAACTAATAAATAAAAAAATATTACATTTTTTTATAAAAAAATAAAAAACCTTTCAAACTAGAAACACAGAAAACATGAGGTATCATTTAGAATTTCTTTTAAGAAAAATAATATATTTTAATTTTTAATATATTTTTAAATTTAACAATAGATTGAAAATTTAATTCACTGTTTTTTTTATAAATTTCTAAATAAATAGTTTTTAATACCTTTCTAAACATTTGTTATAACTCATGTTTATTAAGACAAAATACATACAAATGTAAAAAAATCAATTACAATAAAATATAGGACAAATTGCTTTAAAATACAATAAATTTTAGCTAAGCTATCATTGTATATAATCAACTTTAACATGTAACATCCTCGATTTGGGCCTAGCTGTTAATCGTGTATATGTATGTTTAAGTTAGTGATTATGTAAAGGGTCCAAGTTGTAAGTCAATAGTAGTAATAAGAAGAGTTAATTGTATGTATGTGTTTAATGTGTTTAAGTGTGTAATGTGTTGTGTGTAGTATATATATGTATATATGT
>JAUEJL010071161.1:0-16577 GCA_032274825.1 Drosophyllum lusitanicum | reverse complement strand
ATGAGATTGACTGTAGTAACACCCAAAGTTTTGGATTATAATTATTGAAAATATTTATTGTTGAAATCAGAAAATGAAAATGCTTCCGCGATTATGTGAAAAATGTGTTTCAAATTGAGGTTTGAAAAGGTTTAAATTTGGACTGAAAATCGGGGTGTTACATCCACCCCCTCCCTCTCTTAACCTAACAAACACATCTTCTTCTCCATCTCCACTCCCCCTCCCTCTCCTAATTTAACAATTTCAGCCAACCACTGCGAGCCTCCACCATCTCCTAACACCATTGCCGCCTCCACCACCTCCTAACACCACTTCCGCCTTCACCATCTTTTAGCATCACCGCCACCTCCACCATCTTCTTACATCACCACCACCTCCACCATCTTCCAACACCATCGCCGACCTCCACGATCTTCCAACACCACTGACAACCTCCACCATCTTCCAACACCACCGCCTCCATCATCTTCCAACACCATCGCCGACCTCCACCATCTTCCAACACCACTGACAGCCTCCACCATCTTCCAACACTACTGCCAGCCTCCACCATCTCCTAGCACCACCGCCGACCTCTACCATCTCCTAACACCACCATCGACCCAGATCTCCTAACACCACCGCTAACCCCCACCGTCTTCCAACACCACCGCCGACCTCCACTATCTTCCCATACCACCGTCGACCTAGATCCCATAACACCATCGCCGACCTCCACCATCTTCCCATACCACCGCTGACCCAGATCCCCTAACACCACTGCCGACCTCCACCATCTCCCAACACTACCGCTGACCTCCACCATCTTCCCATACCACCGCTGACATAGATCCACCGGAAAAAGAAACAACGCAGACTGACTCCCTCTTATCGGCCCAGATCTACCGGAAAAAAGAACGTATTTGACCTTGGTTTACTTTGCAGAAGTATCCAAGGTCAATTTTCACATTTTAAACTAAAAGTTTGTGTATTTAGAAAAAGTTTGTGGAGGTCGGTCGACGGTAATGAGCCAGCTGCCAGTGGCGGTGGTGATGGTATCGTGTATATTAAACTAAATTTGATTACCTTCTTACCACCCAACTAACAATAACTTTACTCATCTAAAGTCTTAGTTATAAACTATAGATTTACATTTTGAAGAAGAAATCATTATCAAAGTATAATTTTATCTTGTAAAATAGGATTTTGAAACTTTTAAAAAGTATGGATTTTGATGAGTTTAACATGTGTAATTTTGCTTGTACAAAATCTAAATCAGCAGATATCCAGGAGAAACAAATTATCCATATTGAAATAAATTTTGACTTTTTATTTAGCGTGTCTATTTAGTAGCACCCAATAGGTTAATTTACAATCCGCTAATAGTATTTTTTTTCCAGTTAACCAATAACTGTTCTATAATTACTAATATTTGTAAATTAAGAATTTTTGAATTTAATAATTATATCATGAACCATACAAACAAAAAACATAAATTTATTTCGGTTCAGTTAACTAAACCGAAAAAATTAAAATATTATGTTTGGTTAACCTAACTTTCTGTGCGATTACATGATGTCACATGTTATGAGGGGTAAATTGGAATCCATTTCTTTTTCCGAAACCAAGAGTGACAACCCACAAATCATCAACACCCAAATGCATACATTAAATAGTTTAAGATGCAATGAAATTGCAGTAAATAAATTCACACACTCAAAGTGCAAAACATGTTTCAAACTTAACTTCATAACAATAGTTAAAACAAATTAATTGTAAATGCACCCTAAATAACCAAAATGCATCTCGTACATCAAGAAGCCATTTCCCATATATTTTTTTAAACCAAAGCATCCATTCAACCATTACCATCAAACTAATCACCGAATAACCAAATTTATTTACACTTTACTTTTCTTACAAAAAATGCATACAAAAATGCCTTTTGTCACAAAAACGAAACACAAAAATGCAAACTTTTCGACATACCAAACAAGCAAAAATACATACCAAAATGCACTTTCGGACCTACATATCTGGATGAAATCAGAACCCAAATTTTAAATCATTCAAACCTAAATATGCTTCTTATTCATGTCAAAAGTCCAAATAAAAGTCTACATCATTCAAAAAAACGATAAAATTGCCATAGTGGTTGTAAGAATGGTGTATGCATCAAGATCAAGGTCTCACCACAAGGGGTGTTAATTGCGCCTTATCACTTGAATTAGAAATTCCACATGTATCCTTTCTAGGAGTAGTACCGTGAAAACATGTCTTGTGTTTTGCCATTTCTCTGATTCAAAGGTAGCCATGGCATTCGAAAAAGGTTTATACAATTTCTGAAAAAAGGCAGGCAATAACATTGTACATGCGAAAAAAAGGTACGAGTGAAATCATAATTTCTTACTTATCACAAGTATGTAGGTTGTGAGATAAAGAAAAACGTATATCACAAGTATGCTGGTGCGTAGAGCTGTCGACGATGGAGAGACCGATGACTAGTTATTTGGAATTTCCTACTGAAGATGGTGGTGTAGGCGGTCAGACTTTGGTTAGGAGGAGTAGTTCTAACGAGCAATTGTGGGTTTAGAGAAAGAGAGAGATAGCTAGAAAAATGAGTTAGCCGCAAATTTTTTAGAGAGCATAGTTTGATAGTTATGTTGTCTTTCTTGGCAATTCATCCATTATAATATTAGGGAAATATGTATACAACGTATTTATGTCCAAACTCCAAACCTAATGACAATTACTTGTTCATTCTTCATAAACGAACAAAAACGAATTCATACCTTTGTTGAACTCAAATAGTTAATTGAACAGCTTGACCAAATATTTTGGTCACCAACATAATGCTTCACAAATCTTGCCAATATCACACAAGCAGTTTTCGCCTAGAATTTTTTTCTTTCTAAGAGAAAGAAGCAAATGTGGAAAATAAGGCTTTTAATCACTCGGTTTAACCACCAAACTATATTCGCTGACATTCTAAACTATATACTCGAATTTCTTGAATTTTTTTTTTATTTTGGCCCCCCAAAAACATTATTCATGTTCTTGCCATTGTATCTAATATCAAACTTAACTAATATTTCACAAATATTAATGTATATGCCAGTCATAACCTTTGATGGTTTTGCTTGTACCATTGTGATTTAACGTTACAAGCTACAAATTAGTTTATGGATGTTTGAAGACAGGGGATAATACATGATGTCAAGAAAGACCAGGCCCTTTACTTTTTTTTTTTTTTGTGAACATAGAAGTTATGTTAGTGGGCTGGGTCCGTAGTGACATCCATATATGACAGTATGCGAGCCTCAAGCCACGCGCCATGAGGGAGTAAACCCTCCTCCATTGTTTTCAGAAACCCCCACAATGAGGCTCGAACTCGATAGCTCAAAGTGGGGTAAAACCCATTGTTTCCGGAAACCCCAATCAGGCCCTTAGTTCGCAAAAGGAACCTCAGGTCAGGACTCAGGAGTGAGGTCAGGGAGGTTGAAGACGCCAAGCCTTATTACTTAGGCCCAGCTGACATGTAGCCCAGTTTCTATTTAATTTGACCCATCGACCCAAACCCAATAATCAATTTATATTATTTTGCTATTTCGGCCCATCGGGCAATATTTTGAGTCCACATCAGTACATCACGTACATGTAAACTCGAGTGATCTTCCAAATCATTGCTTTCCATAATTCCATATCTTTCTTTATTTATTCATCCGATCGACTTGGGTTTAAAACTTTGTAATTCTAAAAAGGTGGCGATGTAATTAGATTTTCTGTAACACATCATACTCGTAACATCTTAATTATATATTAAGTCCATTACCTTGATTCTTTTACATTATATATTTATATTTATATATATATATATATATATAAAGCAATAATTAGAATAAATAAATGGAAGGGAGAGAAAGAACATTATGATGGGAGATGGTAACAAAATGATTTTATGCATAAGCATGAAAGATGCACTTGATTATGTGCCCATGAGAGTCTGTGTTTTCATACCCTTTTTCTTTATTTTAATTTAATGTCCCACCCCCATTCCGATGGATTATACATTAAAATAAATTATATTTCTTTTACTAATATTTTATTTTTATCCTTTTACTTAGTGTATGATAACATATAAAGACTACTAATTCTCTTTCTTTATAACATATTTTGATTTTAACACTTGTTTTAATCTTGTAAGCAGAACGATTACTAGAAATACAAAATATATGAAGATTGAACCTCTCGTTATTAAAAAATATGACAACGTAATTGATTTAATTTATTATTCTTTTCTTTTTTTTCCTGTAGAAAGAAAACATATACGCTGTTAAAAAAAGCATACTTACTGATTATATATATTAACAATAATAATAATAATTCAAAATTCAAAAACAAGAATTGCCGCCTATTTACGACCTAAAATTGTAACGTAAGACAAAGTGTCTAATATACATTTGTATGTTTGATACTTCAGTTTGTCTACTAGCTATTTTACTTTAACTTTGAGTTTAATTGTTCTTTTTTCTTAACTTTATGAAATAGTAATTATACGATATATATATATATATATGTATATGGAGAATTATTTTGTAGTTATATTCCTAATTTAATTTGATTTGAACTTTATGATAATTCATGTACATTTTCATGAAATGGATTATTGAAAAATATATGTTAAAGTAATTAAATTTTTATTATACATTCAAATTTAATGTAAGACAGAGAATAGAAAACAAAAAAAATTCAAATTCAAGGTAAGACAAGTAATAAGGAACAACAGAACAAAATTTACCTTTGAATTAATATTAATATGAAATAATAATTGGTATACAGTTTGTTTGCTTGTTTTAGATTCAAAACAAATATATAATAATTATATATAGTAGTATTTTGGCGAGCGTATATGTAGTTTAATACATCTTAAAACAACATATGTATACTAAAAGAATGTTCAATATAGTTCATACTTAATTAATAGTCCCAAGGGACTAATTTTAGCCTTTGAATCAATGGTATCAATGGTCCAGATTGTATTTAAAAATTTGAGTGAAATGACATTTTCGTAATTCACATGTGATGATTTTACAAATCACATGTGATTGTATACTGAATCACATGTGATTGAATATTAAAATTTCATGACTATGTTTTTTAAATTGACTTTATTGAACACAGCTCTAAATTATTAATGATATAACCAAGTTTCTATTTTGTTTCAATTAAGTCACCTAAAACTTGATTATTATTTTTAGGTAATCCAAAAGTAAAACACTTAAAACTTAGAGGCTGTTTGTTTGCTGCTTAATGGAACCTTAAAATGCATTCTGAATCATTAAGCACAAAGTATTTTACCTTAATACTCTTTCTTTCGCACGTTGTCTTGTTAAACAATCATATCATATCTTATAATATAATATATTACTATTAAGGTTAAAATAATAATTTGCATTATTCAGATTGTTCATTCATATCCTTTATGAAACATCATGTCATATTTAGCGACAGATTCATTTAGAGCTTTTGAATTATTCAGATCACATAATCATTCAGTGTTTAATTATTCTATTTTAACAACCCTTAGCTAGTATTTTCGGATTAAAAATATAAGTAAATTAAAACAAAAATAAAATTTGGTTGCTTTTCTATCAAATTAACCCGATAAAATTCATGTAGGAGGAGGGACCTACTTTGCTACAATATTCAACATTTCAACCAGCCAAAAAAGTAAAAGGCAAATTGTCACCCCCAAATTTCAAATGTAAAATTGTCGCTCAGTAAAACGGAAAATGGAGAACGTGGCTCAGGTAACCGGAGCGGACGCTTTTCGGCTGACAAATCTAATCACGTCGGCGGCTCGAAACGCCACCACACACAGGTACAACTGCGAGCAGCTTGCCGGACACGTGAGACTTATAGGGAATTTACTGGAGAAGTTGAATTCGACGGAGGTGATGAAACATCCATCGACGCGAGAGCCGTTGGAAGGATTGTGGCAGGCATTAGCCAAAGCATTGGAGTTGGTGGAGAGCTGCAAAGAAAAGAGTTATTTGTATATGCTTGCGATGGGGTGGAGCGTGGTTTATCAGTTCCGGTATGTACAGAACGAGATCGATCGGTACTTGAAGCTCGTGCCGCTGATTTCGCTCGTTCATGATTATCGGAATAAGGTTTGATCTATGTAGACCGTAGGAATAATTGTCGGTTTTCGGACTCGATCAATTTTAGCGGAGCACGTGTCATCTATTTTTTCTATTATTTTTCTATTATATTATTATTATTATTATTATTATTATTATTATATTATGAATTTACGATCCAGTATTTGAAACTTGATGATGCTGCAGATTTATCAGCAAATTAAGGTTTTGGATAGTATAATGTTACTGGTTTGATGTTAATGGAATACTGGTTGATGCTATGTAGGCAACCCATGTATTAGGCCACACGTAGTGGTCATCCCGAGAGCCTTCGGGTTTGTTTGGGTTCAATCGGGTTTAAAGAGAACACCCCTACGGGGGTTTCGGGTTCCACCTCTTTTTTATCACCTCGGGTCCACCAAACCGAAGAGCTTGTCAGGCTTTTTCATTTTTCTTTTTTTTTGGGTTTTGTAGTGAGAGTGAGGAGATAAAAATATTTGGGTTGTTTTGGTTGATTTGGGAAGGGTGCCATTGAGTTTTGGGTTGATTTGGGTTGGGAAGGAAAAAGTAAAAAAACTGATGTGGCAGTGATGTGACATTTGGGTTGATTTGGGAAGGGGAAGGGTGCTACTCATGGTCTTAAGCCTATGAGCAAATATCCAAAGATTTGCTTCATTTTGGTATAATACATGAAAAGAAATAAAGAATATTTTCTACCATGTTTGATCAGAATTTCAGTTCTAAAACACCTTTTTTAAAGAAATTGATCTGTATACTACACACTAATTAGACTTTTAGGTCCGTATCCCTACAAACGCAATGTCTATTATTCTCGTCTAATCAACTACTTTTTGTTGTGTTTCGCAAAATAGTGTTGTGCACAAATCATGTCCTGGATTGTTGTAAACAAAAAGGGAACTGTATCAGACATTCAATACAGAATAATACAGAGTTTCAGTTTAGTTGCAGCCAAATTGATGATGAAATGTCAACTATAATGCTCATTTTCAATCTGAAAACCTGGAAATTCTGTGTTAATTCTTTTATGATGTAAACTATGCCATCAGACTTTAATGGCGAGCTTGCAGGACATTGAGGATGACCACGGGGAATACACTCTTGACCAAGAAGATATAGAAGCCGAAAGCATCATAATGAAACGCGAACGTTCACAGAAAGATGCCCTTGTGCTTGAAAAGTCGCTCTCTCGTCATTACCCTGATTTAAAGTTTCAAGATGCTCTCCACGAGGAGAATGGAAAACTGCAGATTGAGCTACATAAATCACAATATAAAAATGATTCCAAGCAAACTCAAGTTATCGAACATCTGCTTGATGTAACTCAAAATGTTGTTAATGTCTTTCCACCTCAAAAAGATCATTCTCGTTTTCCAAAGACACCAGTACCTTCATGGTAATTTATAAGTACTCGAGACAGCTGCTTCTCTCTTTTTCTTGTGTAGTTGATTCTATTTTATTAGCAATTTAGCATTAAAGTTTGGTTGATATGCAGCGATATGTTACCACCAACAGCTCTTAACCGAAAAATTGTCGAATCAGAGTGGCAGGCTGATCTTTTTGAGTGTTGGAAGGAACCTTGGTTGTGTAAGTTTCTCTCTTGGCTTCCTTGACACACTGATCCGTAGAAATTTCGGCAGAATATATCTGTACTGGAAAGTTATAATCCCACATGATCATGTATATGAACAAATTCTTCTACTCTATCCTTATCCTTTGATTGTGTTGGATTGTAAATTCTGAGTTACACTCATCAGGTAACCTGTGCAGGTTTTAAGGCCTGCATATACCCATGCGGGATATTTACTGATATTGCTTATCTGGTGTCAAATGGAAGCTTAAGTAAGTCTTTATAATTTAAAGATGTTCTTAACAGGATATTGTTATATGATACATGAATATTATGATTCTGAGATTTTAAAAGATAAGAGAGTTTGGGGATGCGTTTATATACGTTCATGTTTGTGTGTGTTTACGGTTCTAAACCAAATTAATAAAAAGGTCATTTCATGATTAATACATTAAATATGCTATAGGTTTTACCATGTTTTACTATTACTGTGTCCATATTAGTCCAAACTTTCAGAAAAAATCACATTCTTTTGTTGTCTTGATTTTCTTTCTCATGTTTATCCTTTTTTCCGTTGTTCTACAAAGGATTAATTGCCAAGAATGGCACCCGAATATGTCACTAGTTCTAATTTGTTCATGAAGCTTGAAAATCATAAAAAAGGTCTTGGATGTTGAAAAAGGTCTTGATTTGGAGTAATATGAATCAACTTGGTTGTCATTGTTTGCATATAATTGGAGTTAAAACCCCAAGAATGACAACCAACTCTGTCCACATTACCCTAAGAATGTTGAAAATTTTGTTTTCTTTCCTTCCTTTTTTTTTTGGAAGTTGAAGCCTTTCCATGGTTATTTTGCAACATCAGTGGGCGAATCAGAAATTATGACAAAGTTGATTGCCATTCTTTGCCTTTAACCCTTTTACAAGTTATGAACTCTTATCTCCTTTTTTGGTCAATGAAATACCAAAACAAGCCATTGAGTATCCTTCTCGAGCCGAGATATGTTCCCCAAGACATGATTCGTCAACTCAAAAAAGTAAAAGAGAACTAAACAATAATACTATGTTGGTGAATGTATGTAGAAATTACCGTAACTTATATTTGATTGGATCCTAGGTCGTGGAGGTGCATGCAGGAATCTGATCATTCACTCCCTCTTCTGTGGTTGCTTCTTTTACACATGTTGTGTTAGAAACAAACTTCGTCGACATTTCAATATAAAGGTCAGCTCTATTAATCTATATATCCATAACTAAAACTGGCAAATATATAATTGACTTTATCAAATATAGAGGTCACCTCTTCTTAATTTTACAGGGAGGATTATGTGATGACTTCTTAACTCATCTCATCTGCTGCTGTTGTGCAATGGTTCAAGAGTGGCAGGAACTTGAGCTAAGAGACTTTAAAGGTATGTTAAGAACTCGTAAATTTAGACATTGCTCTAAGCATAATACATGCTAGCTATTTGATTTTTTGAATAATTTTATTCATATGTGAATGTATCGTATGTACTTTCACTTAAACCTTCATGAATCCTAATGGGATAATAGCTACAGATCTTTTGCACCGACCTGCTTCTAAGCGTTAGTATGGGCATTTAATTGGAGGCATCAACCTATTTACCTATATACGAGTCAATTTTGGTTGTGTATCTCCATGGCATCATACGGCTTGAATAAAAACTTTAGCTAGTAATAGGGAACAAGTCAAACGGGTTGAAATATAAAACATCATGGGATTGTTTTACTACAAATCTAGATTGTTATTTTAGTAGTATATTTTTTAAATTAATCACTAAAAAGTTGTACAAAATGGACAAATTTTGTTGGATAACACAACTTTACCTAACTCACTCTAACCCATACCAAAAGTTGATTCATTCCAATCGACCAATCTGAACTTGTTTTGACCCGTTATCCAATCTCCACCCAACCATCTTTTCACCTCCACTAAATATGATTTAAGACGATAGTTTGCTAGGTTGTCCATAAATGACACTTGTAATAAACTTGGCCTGGCTTTACGAAACAAGATGAAGGTTAGTGGCTTGTAGTTGAGAAGATTCATATTTGAGTGGCTTATGTAGCTATTATCCCAATGTAAATTAGTATTCCCTTTTCTCCATTAGAACACCCATAATGATACAAAAACAAGAGCAAAGAATCAATGTGTTTTCACAATCATTGGTCTTTCATTTCAATTTGCACCTTTGAGGTTACACGACCCATAAGACTCGAAGTGACAATCGTCTAATAGAAATGAGAAACGAAGTGCATGGGTAAAATGAAATGGCCTTAAATAATGAATAAAGAGGTTTCAAGTTTTCAAAAGAATGTAGTTATATCAATACTCAGTAACTAAGACATTAATGGCTAACATACATCTTTTGCAGGTTGCCAAGGAAAGAAGACGATTCCCCCACCATATCAGGTTATGATGTCTTAGATAACTTAATTGGTACCTGTTTAATATATATAACCTTAGATATTCAGGTACATGCTAACCAATAATGCATATAGAAATTGCCATAGTTTTGTTATATTATGTATTTAGAGCATTTGGGGTAGTCACGCCCATTACACACCGTTATGTCAGCATGAAACTCCCACCACTCAACCCATGATGTGGTTACCCACCATTACATCTAATACTAAGACCCACTTACCTTACAATCCACCAATAAAAATATTAAAAAAGGGGGAAAACCTCCACCAAGCCGGATCCCTTCCTCTGATGAGCACCACACTACACCACCACCATGTCGTGACAGTGTGGCACTCCCTCCCCCACCACACCACACAACCCAACCACCTTCCACTATATGTACATGTATTAGTTCGTAGAGTTGATCTAATATACATCAGCATATGGGGTTACAATCATGCCTGTCTTAATTTACAGTCATCGAGCCATTTACTTGCTTGAATGTCCATGTTAGAGATATATGAGATTAAAGTTTAGTATAGGACAGCCCATAGCCCTAGCTTATCCATACAACTAGGTTGGGTTATTCCATAATAGATTCGTATCTCATTTATCTCTAATATCTCACGATCAAAGTCACATGCGTCCAACGTGGGACAATACTCAACACGTGTCCTCACGTGTGGTTTTTTTCTTTTTTGCGCCTAACACATGGATACTTATAAGTTACGTGGAGTGTGCGTGGCCGTTTGGCCAATCACGGGTGGACTTGGCTCTGATACCATGTAAGTTTGTAGGGTTCCAACTTAAAATCAGTTAGCTATAAGGGGATTAGCCCATGACCTAATTATTAAGTATGTTATAAAGTCACTTTTCGTCTGATATGAGATATTACTTTAACACATTGATGGGGCATGACACATTTTTTGCAATATTAATTACTTAAATAACTACCAAAACTAGATATATAATTATATATTAAATTGTGATATTATAAACTTGGGGTCAAAATCATATATCAAGAATATTTATACTAAATATTGATAACTTTAATTTTTTCACTTAAATTTTAACATCAATTTTATTCATATTGGCTGACTTATATTTACATAATATTTTCTTTCCGTTACATATATTAATCTAAAATATGAAAGATCTATTATCTCCATATTTCTAGATGTAAAATACAAATAATTAGTGAATTAAACATATATGATGACGAAAATGAACTTTGTACTCTCTTTAATTTGGTAACTCTTGGACTAATGCAATAAAAAAAAAATAGCTTAGTGGAGTTCATGTGCAAGCTTTAGACGAGAAATAGATAAACTACTGGTTAACAACGTTACATAGGACAAGGATGAGGGAGTCCACTGATGCTTAAGCTTTACTACCACCAGTTGTCAACGTCACATGAGAAACTCTTGAGAAGATCCTATCAAACTTCCTCTAAAATGTTCTCGAGTTTAAGTTAGGGGGGAAAGAAAAAGAAAGGAAAGGAAATCCTATACTTCCAAATCATTCCAATTTTAGGAGGATAGATTTGACATTAAAATAAGCCTACATTCCCCCTCCAAACCCCTCCATTTCCTTTCCTAAGTGAAACTCAAGAACACCTTTTTTTAAGCTTTCCTTCCAAATCCTTTCCTTTCCTTCCTTAAAAAAACTCGAGAACAGGGCGTCAGAGTCTTATGGTAATTGTAGAGGGTGAATAACTTTACTTGTTCTTTTCATAAGAGCATGGGGTGCACTCCCCTTGAAGCATTCCATGATTCAAACCACATCAACATAACTCACCACATGCTTCAGCTATGCTTAAACACCAGTGCTACCCACGCTTCGCACGCTTCAAACTTTTTTTATTTTAAATTAATTATATATTATTTTATTTAACTTTTATTATTATGAAATTTAATCAAAAATAATAAAATTAGATTATAAATTTATATATATTGCAAAACAATAAAAAATAAGATTAATAACTAATTTTCATTAAAATAAAAAAAGAGTACATAAAAAAATTACAACTAATAAAAAAACATCAATAATTTATGTCTTTTGCCCGTTGAACAATCTTGAGATCATCACCTTCCAAATTTTCGTCAGATTGTTTAAAATTTGTAACGCTTCTCGGAATTCTTTTCCTTTTTGTAAACGCAGTTTCTGTTCATTTTGCTCAAAAAGTCTTGCGTTGTACTCGTCCATTGAATTCTAGAAGCTGTCGAAATCCTTGAGTAATTGGTTAAATCCTTGAGAAATTGAACTTCTGTTAAAAAGACGGAATTGGTTGACGGTTTTTTGATCGAGATGAGTTTAGGGTGTTTGAAGAAGACTCCATTTTGAATGAGATAAAGTGTAAAGAATGTGGGAGATTTATAAAATGTAAAGAATATAGAGGGAAGGAGTAGAAGTGTGGTGTAAAATAATTAGAAAATGAGGTATTTATATATAAAGTGGGTAAAATTTTTATTTTTTTTGCTTTTAACGGTCAAATGACTGTTTAAATCTCTTTCTCTCTCTCTCTCCTCTTCGATTATCTCTCTCTACTCGGCATTGAAGTGCCGCTGGAAGCTCAAAAAATCGGTACCGATCACACAGGGGTGATGTTCCCTCTCGGTACCAATGATACACATCATCTTATCAATGCTACGCCGATGGTACACCCATCGCTCTTAGTATGAATATAGGGTTTTAATAAATTCATATGATCTTAGCAAGATAATTCAATATCCATAATAATAAAACAGGTTATAAACTTATAAACATTTATATAAAAGTGTAGACATGTTTTTCTCTATGTATTCTCCCACTTGCAACCGAAAAACCACCATTACCCTAATTCATCCACCTAGAGCCATAGTCAATTTCCGGCATGGAGTTGGTTACATCCTCTTTTTATGCGTGGTTTGCTGCAAGTGGGCCCCAAAGTTATTTTTTCTTTTTGGTTGGTTAAGGGATAGTAAGTGAGGTTCTATAACTTTGTGTCGCAGGGAGTGGTGGAGAATGTGGAGTGATCACTACGGGGTTAAGTGGTTGGTTAAATAGCGAGGGAGAAAATCTGACATGATGGTGTGGTGGATGTGATGTAGTGTGACCATTCCTAGTCTCCTACCACTCTAATACCGCCAAGCCTTTTCTTCCTTATCCTCCTTTTTTTCCTTTCCTTTGATTTTGGGTAAGGTTTTCTAATTCAAGTTAAGATTTCATTTGAGTTTGTGTTTATTTGCAATGGGTTTGTGTCTTTTAATCATGTGGTTGAAACTACGCTCGCATGTGTGTATTTGAGTTTGTTTATGTGTGTATATGATCCCCAGATCTAGAATACGAATGATTTTGAGCCGATCTAAGTCGTTGTGTTAGTGTGTAAGCGTGAGAGAGAGAAATATTAGGGTTAGTGGTTAGGTCATCAGTATAGCTTAACCATTCCTTTTCTCTTTCCTATTGTTACATCAACGTTACATCAGCTCTCATTTCATACCCTACAGCTTACTATAACATTTCTTAATCTTATCCATACTTTTTATTTTACTTTATAATATATATTTAAGAGGGAGAACGATTAGGAGAAATTGGGTGGGGTTGAAGTATGTCTTGGGTTGTAGAAAGCTGAGGGTTGGGAAATGGGGGATTAGGGGTTTAGTATGAGTGTACCCAAGTAAACTCAAGAGACCAAGAAATACAAATAGCTTCTAGATTAACGTTAAATCTGGGCAGTTAACATTGGTGATTTAAGGTTGAATATTTTCAAATTGAAGAACATTTGATTAATAAAATACAAAAAGGTTGATTACTTTTTATATAGAAAGGTTTACTAACTAAATACGTAAATAATAAACGCATGAAAATTTGGTTAATAAATTTTAATGCAAAAAATAATAAGAATATGAGTAATAAAAATAAAAGTTGCCGATAATTATGAAATTGAAAATTTAAAACTTAAATAATACGATGATATTTTTCTACAAAAAACTAACTAAAATTTTAAAAAGGAAATAATGATGTTATAAGTAGATTAATGATACGAAATGTGATTTTTATAGACGTTAAGCTCCGTTTGTTTCACAGAATTCAAATGAATGAAATTGATTTAAATTTCACCCATCCCACCTATTGAATGGACTTTTCATAACTTGAGTGAATGTAAAAATTTCAAAGAATGAGATTTCATTAAAAAACAAGTTTACTTTTTACCAAACGCAATACAGCATGAAATTTTATTTCAATTTATTTCATTTTTTCAAATTTTGTGAACCAATGGGCACCTAAATGTTAATAAAAAGTGATAATAATGGTCTAAAACTGTATAATTTGGTAAGAGTAATTATATTGAGGTACTAACTAAAGGTAAACTTTACTTGATGTACAATGCACATCTACACCAAGTAAAGGAGTCTTTTACTTGAAGTGCTTAATTAATGTTCCGTTTCATATAACAACCATGTCGTTTGTTGAATTTTGGTGATGCTTTACGGACTTTAACCAATTTGTAACTTCCACATACGTTTGGTGCACCCATAGATATAGTTACTCAACCATAAATTACGTTCGGGTGGACCGCCATTAACGAGCGAGAGTTGATTTTCTTAAGGGACCCATCATTAATGATCCGTAAAAAATTCTTAGCCATTGATTAACTTTAATCAAGGGTCAAGATTGGTTCTCGTACGAAAAACAATTCTCATTTGAAACCTCTCAGATACGTACAACACTTCTTTATTTTTTATTTTATTTTTATCGATACAAATTCATTAAGATTATTAATAACACAAATTCATGTATTTACCTAGTAAATTCTGACCACTCATATTGGATGTAAATCATGTAATGGTCAAGGAATTAGAGTGAAGTCATTGTCAAAATTATGGTATGGATGTTATGTTATGTTAGGACATCAGTAGAGGGAGGCCCATTGAATTTATTTGCTTATTAAGGGGCCCATTTAGATTTTTGAGGATAATGGGGGATTTATGGATTGAATGGTGAGTTACCCTACTACTACCCTACACTACCCCTCTCATCACTCATGATTATTTCTTAGCTGTGAAGGGCTCCATTTTCACATATGTATACGGGTAATTCTATATATTCCTCTTGATTATCTATGTAGCCCTCCTTAATTTGACATGTGTGAGTGAAAAAGGTACATTAAAAATACAACTCTTTTGATTTGACATTTGGATTTGTGAGGAGAGGGGCCTCAATAGTAGCACTCTATCTCTACCCTTTTAGGAGTTAGGGCCCATTGCCATCCTATGGTTTTCTGTATCAAAAGACTCAAATGCCCTTTCTTTATTCTAATAACAATCTCAAAATAAGTATCTACATGTGGTTATTGTGAAAAGTAGGGGCTCTTTTATAAACCAAAATATCAATTTGGCAAACTAATTATGGTGAATGACAACACTTTGTGTACGTGTATATATGTACTTTTTATAATAAATATAATAATTCTTATACACTATTAAAATAAGTGTTATATACAATTAAAAATATACTAGCATGTTACCCACGTAATACGGCGACGATGAATAATTCATACTCGATCACATGTCCGGTTTCGATAACGTAAGGTATAAAATTCACGCATTATGATAACATCGAATAATTTCTATTCGCAGCATATTCATTTTCTTTCCCCCTTTTTCATTTTATTTATTTCTTTATTATTTATCAATTCTTTCGTTAATTTCTAAAATAACTTTTGAAGAAACAATATAATAAGAAAAAAAATCTATACTTATAAAAAAGATGATATTAATAATTTTTTATTGCTTAAATTTTAAGAGTTCAAGTAAAGTAATGTTAAATATATGATAAATGAAACCTTTTAATTTACTTATATGCGTGCTTATAAATTCGGGTTGCATGTTATCAAGTTTATGAGTTTTAATTTTACGAACTTTCTAATACTTAAATTAAAATATTTGTTATATAATAGAATATTTAAAATCATATTTCTATGAAGGTTTTTTATTTAATTTATAATTTATTTAATATCTTATAGGTTGAAATTTAATTTGCATGGACTTGACATTTTTAAACATTATTTTTAATGGAATGTTTTGTTATTAAAATAATTTTTAAAATCTAATCAATAGTTTCCTTTTAGGTTTAAATGAGGGTAAGTTAGTAATTTTAATTTACTTAAAATTTAAGTGATTCTTTTAGAAGAGAGAGTGCTAAATGCTTTATATATTATTATAGATATATACCTTGAGGTTTTTAATATATTTATTGGAATATCTTTCATCTTTATTAATACACTATTGAAATATCTTTTATCTTTATATATATATATATATATATATACTAGCACAGTACCCGCGCAAAGCGGCGGCTAGAAATAATTTATACTCGATAACATGTCCGTTTTTAATAACGCAAGACTACTATATCACGCATTATAATGACATCGAATAATTTTCGTTCGCATTGTATC
>JAUEJL010071160.1:0-28519 GCA_032274825.1 Drosophyllum lusitanicum | reverse complement strand
TTACTACGGTAGTGGGTATGAGATATGTGTTATTTGATGAGACCACTTATTGCAGTAGTGGGTGCGAAGAATGTGTTTGATGAACTGTTTGGTTTGTAAGTAAAAGTACTCACTAAGCTTTGTGCTTACGGTTGTTGTTTAACCATCTTTTCAGGTGATGACCACGGCGGGGCTCCGGCTCGTGTTTGATAGCTCATCCCCAGCAAGCTTCCGCAACGTTTTCACTCTCATGAGTTTTCTAATGTAATCCAAAGTGATTGTACTTGAACTTAAGATTTTTTATGGGTTTTCACCCGGGATGTAATTGGTATTATACAGTGTTTCAATTATCGTAGACTTTTAATCGTATGATATAGTATTGGCAAAAAAAAAAAAAAATTTGGGACGTTACATTTTCTTTAGAATTAGGAAGTTGGTAAGTGTAGTATAAATACACTTAATGAAACATTTTACATTGATCAAATAATTTCATTTATTTGATTTAATCAGATATCTAATTAATTATTTTTATTAGAAAGTCCTCAGGAGACTCATGGTCATTTTATATGTATGATTATATTCATTAAATACTAGTATTAAAAATATGAGAAGATAAATATGAAACATTCAGAGAGTTTACAACCATGTTGATAATTTATTTATTTTTTCGTTAGTCAATTAAACGAACACAATAGAAACCTCAACAAAAAAAATGCAAAAACCTTATTCAATTATACCCGAACTAAATTAGTTACCCGTGTGATACACGGGTTGATTTAAAATGATAAATATTAAACATTAATAAAAATTAAATAATTATAATACACGAAAGAAAATGAGAAATAAAAAATGGCGACAGATGGTGTTAACACTCATACAACTAGTGGAAGCGACAATGCGAGGGGGCACGATAGAAATGTGTTATCATGATACGATGAGATGTGATTGTATTTCTTGTACAAACCATTGATCATTATTGTTACAATTAAGAATAATAAGGTCAAATCTTTATTGGTTATAACTACAATTAATTTAAAATGTTTAAAAATATTTTAAGATCATAAAACTAAAAATTTAATTAAATATGATATTTTAAAATTGTTATAAATAGTAAATATGATATTTGTAAATTAGAGTGGACAAATATGATAGTTTAAGGTTTAAGAATAGCATAAATGAAATTAATTCTAAAAATTTAATTTATATAAAAGTTATAATTGAATCAACTTTTAACTAAGAAAAGTCAAAATTGAATAAACTATAATACGTATGCATATTACTAAACTATAATTAAAGATAAATTAAGTATGCATATTATTTTTATATAAATAAACTATAATACGGGTATGCATATTATTAAACTATAATTAAAGATAAATTTGATAAATTAAGTATGCATATTATTTTTATATAAATAAACTATAATGCGTATGATATGATTTCATAAATTGATTGGATAATAAATTTGAATTAGAGAAGATTTAAAGTAAATTTGAGTTTCAATTTTGACTACCTAAAGTCAAAATTAAGTTTTTATTTTTGATTAAATGAATGGTTAAGATTTAATTTTGAGATAATGAAAGACTAAGATTTTCTAATTAAGTTGATGAATGTTAGTCTTTTATTTATATTAATAAAAGGAGATTAGACTTTATTCAAACCGAACCCGGATAACCCAAATAAACCGAATTCTTATAAATTAGATTAACAATTATTTTTTTAAAAATGTAATATCTGGATAATCCGAAAATCGAAAAAAAAAAAAACCGAGCTAAACCCTACCCTCGCGCCAAAGGCAAGTCGCCTGTCCCACCCTCGTCACTCTCACCGCCACCCAAAGCTGCCGCTTCAAAATTTTCTCACTTGTTTAGTTTAGAGAGCAGACTCCTCCACGAAAGTTCATATTGTTGAACAGCGTGATCGCATTCTCCCTACTCATTCTTCCTAGCAAAAGGTATTTACAAAAACCTATGTGAAGTAACTTCTTTTACCATTCTTCTTCGCAATCGCAGTGTGCTGTTGCTTTTGTGTGTTCTTTTTCAACTTCTGTCGAATTTCATATGGTTTTTGTCAACTTTATACTGTTTACATGGTTAATTTAGTACTGTCTTCCTTGATTATGAATTCTGATACTATATGAAATCGGAATTCTGTTTTCTTGAAGTTAGAGTTTTATTGGGTACTCTTGGAAATAGATATTAACTCAATACTTGCTAAAAGAATAATCTTGAAGCGTAAGGTAATTAATGGTTGTGTCAAGATTAATTACCAACATGGCTGAATTGTAACAGAAACTGAATGTATATAATTTCACTGAATTTGCAATTTCTCAAGATTGTAGTTTACAGTTATTTTAGGACTTGTAATTTACACCCTTTGGTGAAAGTACTCAGGTTGCTAACCAACATGGCCACCCCTTGGATGAGTCAATAAGTCATATGCTTTAAGTCCTTTTTGTACTTGTAAAAGGTTTATCTTACAGTCTAGAGATAGAGATATCACTATAAGTGACTGATCTCTTTCCTTACAACTAAACCTAAATCATGATTTATAGTAAATTTTATTAAAGTTCAAAGTAAAACGGATAAATTTTATACCATCTTCATGCACTAATGTTTCAGTCTCTACTTGAACTGCTTTATTCTTCGTAACTCATAATAATCATATATAGTTACTAGGAATCATGACTATTAATGTGTGTACCAAGTAGGGATATACATTCGCTGTGAATATGTAAATTGTGTTAGTGTGACAATTTCTTTCTTAATCCATTTAACCTATGTTAGAAGTACTTTATCATAGTGTTACTACAGCTGGGTTTGGTATAGTGTTATTACCGTTAGATTGATACTAGTGATCACATGTATTACTTGTATATATTCAGTTTGTTATCTGAAAAATGCGATACAGATGTTTTCCCGATATTCTTACATGTGTTATCAGAGTCATGATATCTATGGTAACCTGATTCTCGCCAGAACCACTACCAGAAACAGTAAACCCTCTCACCTTTCTTCTACCGACGATCTTGTACCCTGAATTCTCATCCCGTTGATCTGTTTCCGTTGAACACCTTATGCCGCTAGTTGCCATCGACCGCCTGTTACCCTTCTGCCTGCTGCCATCGATTTGTTATCTGAAAAATGCGATACAGATGTTTTACCGATATTCTTACCTGTGTTATCAGAGCCATGATATCTATGGTAACCTCATGCTGCCGACACTAGTATCGATCTATTGTGCCTCCACCTCTAGCTGCCGACACAGGAATTGATCAGTTGTGTATCGATCTTGCCGTTGATCAAGTTCTTCTCTGCCGACCTTGCTGCCCGCTTTCTCCTCGGCTTCCCTTTGTGCTGCTGACTACCTCCGATTTGTGTATCAATTGATTGAACTAACGAACCTCCGTGGGCGGATGATTGCTTTGTGTTGTGTATGATTTTTACTTTTGAAAATGGGTTCGAACAACTAGTTATATTAAAATGGAATTGTCTTACAAACACACACACGCGTGCATAGCTTTAGCAAAACCCAAGTATCGAATCTCGCGAGGAACAACAACTAGTAATACCTAACTTTCACCATTGTTTGATCAATAATTAATAATCTTGGAAATCATGCAAGAAACCTAAAGTAACTAAAATTGGTGCCAACTTTCACACAATCAAGTGGGTCAAACAAGAAGACAACAATCAAGTAATAAAGACGTTTACTTAAATCTCAAATCATCCACCATAGCCATGGGGAGTGCAAATATATATGCCATTATATGGATTTCTTTAAACATGTCAAAATAACCAAATCAACATGCAAAGAGTTATGAAAATGATGTTTCAATATGTGTTCATTCAACTCATAATTTTATAAAAATTCGAGATCCAAAAACCTTTGTAACCCCAAATCTTTACTTACCAAATGATTTGTTTAAACACACCAAATTTTATAAGCATAACCTCTCAACCACAAGTAGTCACAACAAAATGCATAAACCAAGATTCCAATCCATCCCCCATTAACCTAATGTGAGGCCCCAAAACTGCATACCAAGCATAAAACACATAAAAAACTACCAAACCTAGCATGAATCTAACATGATCATACTTGTTTGAATATATGCAATTTTGAAGATAGATTGAACAATCATGTAGAAAAACCTATCATACATGTTCAAACAACCCACATGGACTAAAATTCTCAATAAACACACCCAATCATGCAACTCTGAGTCATCATCACCATAAACATCTAGAAATTCATATGATAAGAGCATACTAGCATAAATATCACCAAGAACTACTTTGAAATCATTTTGATTCAAGTGAACAAATGAGTTTAGAAGCACATGGCTACAATATAATTCATATAGATGATCGGTTTCATACGTAACATTCATTAGAAGTTACCAAAATGAAGAACTACAATCAATGGTGATGAAGATAGTAGCTCCACAAGTCCGCTTCTCTATTTAAGTGAATTGAGTCAACATGTCTATTGTTACTAAGGTTTGAATTTTCATTTGTTGGTTCAATTTTCTACGGCGTTTTCACTTTTATGTTTTGAATGTTTGATTATCACCCGCTAGAGGTGTCGAGTTTTCACCTGTGTAGCACGGAATATATTTACAAATATGTTTTGAATTGCAAACACATCATATTAGTGGCTAGTCTCAGTTTTATAAATTACTAGCTCTAATTTTGTGGTCTTTAATCAATTCGCCAAATGCCACTAGCTATACAATTTGGGGTTCTAATTTACTCATCTGTTTAGTTCCACCTTTGGGTTTCAATTTACACATTTAGCATAAGCTCAAACTTGATTTAATAGGTCAATGAATCTTTTTTTTAATGCAAGGTTGAGAAAGATTAGAGGTTGCTTCATATTTAACATTTTTCTTCTTTTGCTGGTTGATAGTTTGTGTTGTATGTTTTTGCTCAATGTTAAAATAAACAACGCTTAACATCTTGTTTGCTTCTTCACTTCTCCTTCCCTTCACAGATTTTGAGTTTTGTAAGTGTTAATGAACTTATGAACCCTAAATAACCCTAAATATTTGTGAATTTATTTAATTGTTAGCTGCATCTAAAGTTTTAGGGCACTATGATATATCTTTGTGAGATTGAATATTCTCACTTTTGTCACCGTATGGGAATTAGTGATGTTGATTTCATTCACTTATTTCAATTGTTAATGTTCTAGTTTGTAATTTTGAATATGCTATTTGCTAATTTCAAATTTTTTGTTCTGAAATCTTGTTTGTTCGAAAGTCAGTCGGCTTGACACTTTTTGCCTCCCTCCTCCAAATAGCAGTCTGCCTCAACAAACAGGTACTAGTTACAACTGAATTCCTAATTTCTAGGGTTTATTTTTTATTTAATTGAGTGTTTGAGTTTCATTATATCTCTTTTGACATATTCCTTATTTTCATCATTGTTGGTTTTAAGTATAAATTCCATGGATTTAGGTTTTCTGTAATAACTTATAAGTAAGAAATTATTTGTAGGAATTTATAGGGTTAGAATGGTAAAATCATCTTACTTAAAATTTAAGAGATTAAGCAAAATGCCTAAATGCATTATAATGTAGTATAGATATAGATATAGATAATACATGGTTACATGTTTATATAGTGTGTTTCAAGTTTGGAAATCAACTGCAATTTTGCTTTAATTTTGCAAATATTTGCTGTAATTGTAGTGTAATTCTGCAAATAATGAAAATATAGTTGATCTCATTACCTTAAAAGTGTTTCTATGACTATGATTTGATTTGTGTGATATATTGAATTTCCATTTACTTTGCAATCAGCATATACTTAACCTTTATTTCATTGACTTCCCATATTGATTAGTTATAACCGTGTGAAATGTCGTTGACTATTTACAGCAGTTTCTTCTTTCCATTGAAAGCTATTGCCTATTTAATTAATTTCAAACCGACTTCCAATTTATGACTTGGCTATTTACAGCAATGTGAGAAGTAAGAAAGGGGGGTAGCCCTTACTTAATTTTTAAGAGATTAAGCATCTAGGCTAAATGCTTTATGATGTAGTATAGATTATTAGCCGTTTCAACTCATTAAGCTCCTTGAATCGAGTACCAAACTTTAACTATCATTTTCAGGATTCCCAATTTATAAAAGAAAACAAATACTCATGCTTTTTGTCATTTGGAATGGATTTAATGTGATTTGCTCATGATTCGTGACATTTGTCAAATATTGAATTTTTAATAGTGTATGTTAAATTTGCAATAAGCCCCATGTTGAATTTTCATACGAAAACAGTAGCTTTAACTTCAAAATGGAAGTGATTTATCTTGGAATGAAGGGAAGATGTACCTTTTTTTTGTATATGACCCTTTTGTGTTTCTTGCAACGACTTTTGTTGTCTTATCTTTTCTCTATCATGTAGATATCTTTCTCTTGTATGTCTTTTTAATTTGTTATCTTGTTACGTGTGTCACATTTTACTTTTATATTTTTAAAAACATGTAAAACAAAAATTATAATATGTAAGTCGTCTTGAGAAAAGGGAGTTCTTCTAAGATCCACTACTCAAATTTTTTTATGTTTTGCTTCTAAAATGCAGAGATACTTGCCAGGACAGATCCAGGTTGGTTAACATGTTTTAAATTTTTGTAGCTGTTGTAAAACAAAATATATAAATGACATACTAAATTACCTATGCTTTAAAATTTCCGCTTGCAAAGTGCTTTTGTCCTTTGGTTTATTTTACTTTTTTTCCTTCCTTCCTTTACATCTCATTAACCCAATTTAAACTCTAACAAATATTTCTATGTGCTTAATTTTACAATAGAAGAAGGTGCAAGAGAAGAGTAATGAAGCTTGATGCGAATGTTCTTCGGTACCTTTCCAAAGATGACTTTAGGGTTCTTACTGCTGTTGAGATGGGAATGTGCAATGTAATTCATTTCTAAATTGCTATTTGGTATCACTATATATAGATATGTGTGTATATTTATTATTTGTTTCACTTGTTAAAAACATGTTTTATTCTCTTCTTAGCACGAAATTGTACCTGCAGAGCTCATAGATCGCATTGCTTCACTCAGGTTCACTTTACTGCCACAATTGTATTCATGTATATTTAATATATATTGTCTCTTGGTCTCTACTTACATGCATCTGTACACATCTTTTGTGTCTATAATCTTTCTTTAAGCATTTGTATTACATGGGAATTTCATGACAAATACTAATTTTATGAGTTGTATATAGACATGGAGGGACTTATAAGGTGTTAAAGAATTTGCTCAAGCACAAATTGTTGCATCATGACTCTTCAAAATGTGAGTAGCGTGCCAATTTTAATTTCAAAAACTATGGCTAGGGCTTCTTTTTTAATTTATTATTATTTTGTTTATAGACGATGGGTTCCGACTCACCTACCTAGGTTATGATTTTCTTGCTATAAAGACTATGGTGAACCGAGGCGTGTTTTCATCAGTGGGACGTCAAATTGGTGTGGGAAAAGAGTCTGGTAATATTATCTCACAAAAAGACTCACTTTTTTACTTCTCATTGATTAGGAACATTGTTAAGCCCTAAGATGCCTTTTTTTGAAGATATTTTTGAGGTTGCAAATGAAGATGGTACAATTATTGCTATGAAACTACATAGGTTAGGTAGAACCTCTTTCAGAGCTGTAAAGTCTAAACGTGACTACTTAAAGCATCGAAATAGCTTTAGTTGGCTTTATTTGTCTCGCCTTGCCGCTCTTAAAGAATTTGCTTTCATGAAGGTAACATATTAAATTTAAAATTCTTTAATGTTTAAGTAGAGGTGACAAGATGGTGTTTGTAAGGTAAGGTCAAAACAGGTTCAGGCCGGCTGACCATCTTTTCTTATGGGTCAAAGTGCAGTTGACCCCCCAACCACCTTCTTGCTTACATTTAAAAAACAATATTTTGTCAACAATAATCTAACTTCTGAATAAACAAACTGGGAGGTTGTATGCATTAAATTAAATTTTGGATAACTTTCAAGTTTCAACGTGTTTGATGAGTTGTCTTTTTAGTTATTTATTTTTATTTGATTCGTGAGACCAGTTTGAGATAAAACATAATCCAATTTGTTTAATTAATAAGTGAATGGATCGTAATTGTGACCTCTATTTTAAAGTATTAAGTAATAATCTTGCATCTACGGTTTCTAAGAACTTTTTGTTTGGCGAGTAGGCTTTACAAGAACATGGTTTTCCTGTACCAAATGCTGTGGATTGCAATCGCCATTGTGTGATTATGTCACTTGTACAAGGCTATCCACTGTAAGTATTCTGTTATAATGTCATTTCAATGCGCATGAGTTCGGTCATTATACTTGCTATTTTGTTGAAGGTATAACGTTTGAAACTTAAATTAATGTTAAACAGATATGTTGCCAGGTTTTTTTTCACAAGCAGAAACTAGCACTTCACATTCTACCTTTTTGGTTTATCTTTTTTTTTGTCTTTATTTTTCATTTTTAAATGGTGTTGTCTTTGTTTTTTCTCTTGTTCATTCTTATATTCTATTGTTTTTCATGTAATTTTTTTCTCGTGTTCATTCTTAATATTTGCTCATTTCTTATATGGAATATATTAACAATTCTATATTAAAGTATTACTTTTTACTACATACATTTGAGTTTGCTATAGTCAAATAAAAGTTTTATGCCAATAATTGTTTTTTTAAGCATTTAAATTTGTGTATTTTCATTTTCATTTGCAGTAAATTTCGTTTGACACCTCTAACTAAGCCTCTAAACCATTTAAAATTCACCTAGTTTCTCCAAATATTATCAGCATCTTGTCAGAAATTATTATTAGTTCGTTTTTGATACATGCCTTTTTGATCCATTAGAGCCTAGTGTCACGGACTTGTTCTCTACAAGATTATATGCGGCTCTTAGTTTCGACCAAGATTAGTCTTTCACCTGGTAAGCATAAAGATTCATGAAACTCGACAAGAGAACGCTAATGCTTTGATTAAGAGAGCTTTACAAGAAAACTTTTACAACTCAATGGAGGTTTGCAACAAATGACACTACCACCTATTTATAAGCAATTCCACCTCCTCATGGGAAGTTTCTAGACGTCCCTTCCGTACATGTTCTTTCAAAAAAACTCTAGTATGTACATGTACCTCCTATAGGGTTCTAGACTATTCTACTATGTTCTACCATCATCTAGAAATATCTAGATGTTTCTAGGACCTTCTAGAGCATTCTATCATTTCTAGAAAGGTCTAGGGCCTTCTCGATCTTCTAGGGCCTTCCACATTATTCTAGAATCTTCATAGCACCTTGGGGAGTGATCCAGGAGCTTCTTGAACACAAATCGATAGTAAACTTAGCGGGTCATTACACTAGACTAGTTTTCGTATGCAATTTATTTCACTTACATGTCTAATATTTCGATCTTCCTATATTTCTTGTTTGTAGCCTTATGTAATTTTGTCCTGCATTTGAAACATATTTGTACAGTGTGCAGGTGAAGCAGTTGCAAAATACTGATACTGTCTTTGAAAAGATCATAGGAATTATTGTCCGTCTGGCGGAGCACGGGCTTATTCACTGTGACTTCAATGAATTTAACATTATGGTACGCTTTTGAAGTATATCATTTCATCCTTTTTGGGTGATGAAATGTGTTTTGAAAGATATACTCGACACTGAACTTCACATAAAGTGACTTATCAATCTTATAGCTTTGTTGCAGATAGATGATGATGAGAAAATTACAATCATTGATTTTCCACAAATGGTATCGGTATCTCATCGAAATGCAGAAATGTATGATTAAAACTTAGAAAATGATTTTCGCTAACTTTGATTATTAGTCCCACCCTGCTTGACTATGTTCTAGTGTAGTTTCATTTAAAATAACTTTGATTTGATTTAGTATATGATTTTAGGTACTTTGACCGTGATGTTGAATGCATTATCAAGTTTTTCAGCAAGAGGTTCAACCTTTCTTTTGAAGCAAATGCTGATGATAATTCAGATTCAGATGCTGAATCAGATACTGTAAAGCCTCGTTTCTCTTCAATAAAGAAAGCTTCTGGTTTTCTTGATAAGGAGCTTTCTGCAAGTGGTTTTAGCAGGCAGGAACAAGATGATATTGAAAAGGTATGAGCTCAGTTGTGGCAAGCGTGTCAGGTCTAGAATGCTCCATCCGAACACGACCCATATTATACTATTTGTGTCAGAAATCTAAATACTAACCCGGATATGCTTAACACGGACACGGCCTGTGTAACACGTTTATTTACACAGGTTGGCGGGGCACAAATGGGTTGGTGGGTCGAAAAAGAAATAGGGAAATAAAAACAAACCTATATAAAATAAACGAGTTGAGTGGTCAAAACGGGTTGGCAGGTCATGAAGAGGTTCACGGGTTGGAAGGAAATATGGAATCAAAAACCTTATATAAAATAAACAGGTTAGCAGGTCGACCCTTTTAATCCAAGCCTAACCCGAGCACAATCAGTATATTCTATGGGTTATGTGTATTTATTCTTTAGAAGAGGTAATTTTGACCCTTTTACTTATGAATGGACATGTTTCAGTTTATGTTTTTTGTCTAATGAGGCAAATACGTAATATAAATAACTTGAAAATGAGTCCAAGGATCTGAAATAATATAGAGTTAGTATTGAAATAACGTCCTAAGTCGTTTTATTTAGATTTATTATTGAAATAATATAGTTTCATTAAATTTGACACTATTTAATTATAAAATTAAATTAAAATCTTTAGACAAAAGGTGTTTTTGGTCAACCAACCCGATGTGCTTCAACCTGCACCATAAAAGGACCCCCTTTGGTCCAAACTTAGACTTATCACTGAAATAATTTAACTTGCCTTCTCCATTTAATTTTGATGTTTGTCTAAGGCTTGCTTCTTTTTTTTTGATAAACCGTAGTTCACTGAGAAGATTTCCGGTTCTGATGATGAAGAAATAGAAGAAGATGGAGAACATGGCTCTTCTTCATTAAATGCAGCAGACATCGAAAATTTTGATTCTTTATGCACATTGACCAAGGTACAGTTGTACATCAAGTTTTTTTAAACCAAGTGACATTAAAACATATATACCTCTTCACTTTTAGCTATTTAAAATTATATTTACAATATAAATACATTATTAAGGATGCTGAGCAACTAAAGGCTTGTGGCGAAGTAGAAGATGTTCCACATTCTTCTGAAGGAAAAAATCAAGATACAAGTGATCCGGTATTTCTTTCCTTTTTACCCTTTGGGTGTTTCATGGGTCAAATCATCTTTGACGTTTCTTGTAGTTTTAAGTTGAATGTTTTGATTATTTGTCAAGTATCTAAAAAGCCCAATAATTATCATGGACCCAACTCAATATCATCAATTTAGTGGTAACGAGTCAACAAATAACTTAAATTCTTTCTGAAAAAAGGAAGTGTAAATGTTCATCTACATCTCAAAAGAGGAAACCCTGTTCCGATTTCCACAGGAGTATGTCATCAACTCGATCAAAATACTTCATAAACATAATGAATGTGGATTCCTGTCATTCAAGTTGATACGACAACTCAAGGACATCAAAGGTGTTTGGATGTGCGTTCTGAAAATGATTATGTGATTGAATAATCGAAATAAGATATTTAGTTGTAATAAAATTTGTTTGTAGAAGACAGGATTTGATTTCCAGTCTTCTTTTTTGAAGTTGTGATATTATCACGTCTGTATCACAAATACAGTTTCACAAAACAAACATTGTTGTAATAAAACGCGTTTAAGAAATTAACAGATAGAATGACTAGAATAAGACAGTTTCACAAACAAACATTGTTTTCAAATAATTGCTTTTTCACCATTAATTTGTTTTTCTTATAAAATTAACTTGATCAGATTACAGTTGCATACCATTAAATGTTTTTCTCATAAATAGCATCACATTGTATTTTTCGCGAAAGCAATAAATTAATGAAGTAGTTTTACAGGTGGAAGATGATGAAAGCGAGCAGGATGAGAATCCTGAATTAGTGGAACGTTTAGCAAGGCAAAGAAAACGTGCAATTCAAGCAGCCCGTGCAGGAAGGAAGACAAATGGTTCAAGAAATGCTTATAAAGACAAGGGTGGTAAATCCTCTCAGAATTCCAAGATCCAGAAGCAAATGGGTAATTGGTAATATTATTTTTACTTCAAGTTGTAATATTACTTTAATCATAGTATACATGCACACAAAGGGCAAAAGAACCCTAAGCTAATGAAAGTTACAGATGAAAGTTGGTTATTCTTCAGGATTTTTTCAAACATATTGGTAGTTTATTTTTCTGGCATTTATTAAATATAGCAGTTAAAGAGATTCTTTGAGTCATCTTAAGTGTTGCATGGATTTGTGTTATAATTTAAGTTCAACTTGTCAAATGAAGTTGGGACATGAAATTTATAATAGAAGTCCAGAGATCAAATCCTGATTCATGTCCTGTAGCTATGAGTTAGATGATTTACCGTTTTTATGTTAGTCACGAGACCAATTGATGGAGACCTCTACTCCTCCAGGTAGGGTAGGTTACCTGAAAAAACATGTTAAATTAAAACACATAGCTTGAAATGGGTTCAAAAGGACAGATTAGATTCATGTAAAATGCTACATGAAGTTTCGACTTTTTAATCGATTTATTTAAATTAATCATAGTTCTTGTAAAGTGTATACATGCGAGATTCAAATGTTGATAATGTTACACTAAGGTTGCCTAGAGTTGACGTCACCACGACACCACGTCTATTTGGTTCCACCTACGTCAACAATTGTGAGAGAATTTATCCAAAAAAAGTGAAGATCCCTAAGGTTGTGAGCCAAGTTGTAGCGATAGTCGAGATGGCCCAAAACACGCTCGCAAAGCGACACGCTGGTAGTGAGGCACCATAATCAATATTCTCTTACTTCTTATTTTCCCCATTGACACTACTTCGTTTGCACACTCCTAATAGCTTCACTTCACTCCGCTTTGTTCGTTTCTACCGGTCTTTACTTGCAACTCTAGGCGAGGTTCTTCCATCTCTGTAGTTTAGAAGGACCGAAACATATGTAAACATAATTTACAGCTTTAAGCCAGTTTAACCATTTTAATCAATGGTTAACAAGATGGGCTCCTTTTTTAATTTTAAAAAGTGACCTAAAAATGGAATTACTATATATAACAATTATTAGTATTTTTGTCGCTACTATATATTATTGAAGTGAATTTATAAAACCATTAGTAACACTCATCTTTCTCCTCTTTTTTATCGAATGTCACATCAGCGCTACATCATTTTTTCTTTCTTTTCTCTCTTACTCGAAACCTAAGTATAGTCTAATCCAAACAACCCAAATATTTTTTCTCTCCTCACTCTCTTTTACACAACCTAAAAAAAAAGAAAAGGAAAGCGAACGGGTAGCTCGGGTTGTGGGAACAGAGAGCTAACCCGAAGAAGAAGGTGTAGCAGTGTTCCCGAGTTATCTGCATGCAACCCAAACTCTCCCGAAAGGTTTCGGACACATGGAGTGGCTGAACGTTGCTTCAAATACAATGATCCAAGTATGAAACCTGCTTGGCTTTTTTTTTCTCTTTTTTTACAAAGGTTGTAAAATTACAAAAAAGACGTACATCTGATTCATTTTTTTAATTTTTCTTTTCACTTTCTTTTTGTGCCTTTATTTATTTTTATTATTTCTCATGACTTCTTTTACAAGATATTTCTGCTTTAATGATTTTTTTGTTTTGACTTTATTTACACTTATATTTAATTATTCTTTTTACATTGTTTCTAAAAAAAGTTCATTTTACATTACCTGTTTTTCTTCTTTAGTTGATTTTTTATTTTCCTTTTAGCTTTTTTTTTGCATCACTTTCTTGGTTTTTTTCTTACTATTTTTTATATTATAAGTTTTCTAACCGTTATTATTTGGTTTTTATTGATTGTTTTTGTTTTGATTTATTTATACTGTTTTAAAATTATTGTTTCTATATAACTTGTTTTTCTTAGTTAACTTTTTTTCCCTTTTAACAAAAAAATAAAAATAAAAAATAAAACAATATGATATGTTATTTGTTTTTCCCATGTAAATATGAATATATCATGTGTTTTTCTATACCTATTTGATCGTCTCATTTATCTATATTTCAATATAAATTATATCATTAGATGATGTATAAAATTTATCACATTTTTAATCCTAAATATTAAAAAGAATTAATTTAGTTTAAACTTTAAATATTTGTGTTTAACTATTTGTTTTTATTGTTTTGTTAATCCCTATTTTTTTTGTTTCCCGCTGTAGCGCGTGGGTGCTGGTGGCTTGTTCTTGCTTAAATGTTGGTTTTTAATATTTCATATTTGGGTGTTTGAGAATATGTATGTTTTCTTTTGTATTATATTGATACAACATTTTTTGAAATTAAAAAAAAGTTAAACTAAACCTTAGCTATTGACTAGTGTTACAAGTTATATATTTCGACTAAATGATCAAATTTTGGTTTGTGCACCTTTAACTTAAGTGGGTCGAGTATAAGCATATAAGTAATCTAATTGTCATTGCAATCGAGCAAGTTTTGGCCCAAACAATGTGCTAGAAAAGTGTTTGAAAGTCGAAATTATGAATGAGATGTATTCTTATTCAAATATTGATAATCTATTAAACAGATATGTGACAAAACCGACTAAATGTTTCATAATTAAATTGTTTATAAGTTAATGATCTCTCGGTATGTTTTTTACATTAGGATGTAGATCTTCGTAAGGTCTATACAAACATGATTGGTTATGTTAATGAGACTGTTATTTTATATCAAAATCGAGTCTTTTTATAGGTCTCATGGTGATATTTCTGAAAGAAATTAGTGGTCATGTTGAAATGAATTTGAAAGGTATCTCAATGCTTGACATAAAGATTAAAGTATGTTTTAACAAGTTTTTTCTTTCACAACGATAAGAAGTGATTCTAAAATAGAATTTGAAACCTTTGTTAGAATTAGGTTGTCAAGATGTGTTTTTCTAATTCAAAAGTCTGGGAGCATGAATACTGAGGACCAATACACACGCATAGCGGAAATGACCGACATAATCAACTGAAGTCTTCCGGCAAAGGAGATGCTTTTGTTTTTCCAATCCGCTAAACGATTATTAACCTTTTCAATCAGGAACTTGCAGTCTTTCTTTAACAATCTAGACGTGAAGGGTCCCTCCTCAAAATGCATATTTTCTAGAATCACTCTACGAACATTCGCAAAGAAAGCCGTGCTCTTTTCGTAAGTATGGACAAGACCAGAGCATTTTTTAAATTCATTCAAAGCATCCATTACATCTGAAGGAGAAGAAAAATCACCATGACAAAAGAGCATTAGATCATCTGCAAAACTTAAGTTAATAATCTTCTGTGAAGAGCATTTCACATGGTATTGAAAGTCATCAGACTCTTCTATTTTCCTTTTGATCAAGAGCAAGAGCACCTCCATAACCAAGGTGAATAAGTAGGGGGAAAGAGGATCTTCTTACCTAATTAAGCCCCTTCTTCCCTATGAAAAACCACTCCATTTATATTAATGGAATAAGAAACCGATGTGACGCATTCCATGATCCATTTGACCGTCGTACTATGGAAACCAAAATGGGTAAGAATCTGTTCAAGGAAGGCCCGGTTGACAGTATCATAAGCACACCGCACAGCTCCTCTATTCAAATGGTAGTTCATCATGAGTTCCTGAGTAAGCAAAATGTTATCGGATATTTTCCTGTCTGGGACAAAATCCGATTGGTTATCACCAACAATGCTACCCAAAGACTCCTTAATCCTGTCCGAGAGGATCTTGCTAATGGATTACCATCATCAATAGAAAACATACGCCACTTCACTTACTCCGTACACACAGGCCTTATCATGAAGTTAGCCATCTCATCTCATTTGGTATTTTATTAACAAACAACGACGAGGGTTCTTGCGAGTATCTGTGTTTGTATTGTAATGTATGTTTGCAATAGTACATTATATGCATTACTTGATTATGTAAAAGTTGCATTGGTATTTGGAACATGATTAAATGACATGAAACCATACATACCTTGTAATTAAGCTACACCTGAGAAGGCATTATTTGTGAGATTCAGTAACCAGTTTCCTAATACATGTATGTAACCAATGAGTACAACTCCACACCTAAGTAATAAATAATCATTTGATCAGTGTAGGAAAAAATGATACTGTATAAAATTACCACCTCAAAACCTATTTTCACAATAAACCTAATCGTCAAACCAGGCCAAAACCAAGTATATCTTTAATCTTCCATCGGCTTGGATACATATTAAAACGAAGCCTTTGAGGGTCCGTATCCATTATGGTGTGATTTCTGCCATTTCCACGCCACCTGCAAACTCTTTTCTAGATCAGTAAATTGTGCTGACCAGTTGAGTTCACGCCGTATCTTTGACGGGTCACTGAACACCTCAGCATAATCACCAGGTCTACGTGGCAGATAGTCTACTTTAATTGATGCCCCTGTCGCCTTCTTACATGCTTCCACAAACTCTTTAACTGATCTACCTGCCAAAACAAAACCCAAAAAAACAAAAACTTATGATGAAAAAAGAAATCTTTGAATATCATATGCTTACTTTTGCATTGGGTTAAGATTGAGCTGACAACTTCAATAATTACAAATAGATTGATTTGGGTTGTGCTTTATCTCTATCTGTGTAAAATTTAATAAATTAGCTTAACAGAAACTGGTGGAATGAATTTAACTCGCCCAGAATTTAACTTCCTTGCATAAAAACCTTATAAATCAACTTATCCAAGAAACTAGACTATTGTTGAAATAATATAATTATTGTAATAACATTTCTGTCTCTACCTTGGCCTGTACCAACATTGTATATTCCAACTTGCCCAGGTTTTGCATTCTCAAGCGCTTTTACATGAGCATCAACTAGATCAGTAACATCAATGTAGTCCCGTACGCATGTTCCATCTGGGGTTTTATAGTCTGTTCCTCGGACCTGGATCACATACTCGATATCAGATTGTTCTTACTTTTATATACAAATTTTGTAGAAAAGAAACCCTATGAAATCTGGAATGCAAAGTGGGGTCTTTAATGAATTAGATCAGAAAGAAGTTACCTTTAGCCCGTTGGTAATCCCACGGGCCGCATCAAAGCATGCACCTGATATTCTTCCATGTTCACGTAATTCTGGTCTCGGCGCTTCACCTAATCTTCCATCTGGATCAGAGCCAATCACATTGAAGTATCTGGAATTTTTTAAAGAACATTTTAGACATACGATGATAAGTAGTCTACTTTTTAATGAACTATGTGTCAAAACAAACATTGCATTATTTTAGGGAGTTACGTGTATCCAGTCGATATAGAGAAACCGCAAACCTTAAAATCATGACTGCCATATCTGAGTTTTTATGGAAATCCTGAATAATATCTTCAGACATCTTTTTGGCTTTCCCGTATGGATTAATCGGGTGCTGGAGCAGACAACATGAAAACTAGTCAGTGTTAAGCATGAAATGTATGATAACATATAAAATAGATTATTATTGAAATAATATTTACATCAATGACACATCAAGTCTTTATAAAAATTACAATTTTTCTAATTTTAACGAAAGTGTTTCAAGTTAACCAAATCCGACCCATTTCATTCGTTTTTAACCTGACATCACACTTCTATAAACCCATGGTACCTGAGGAGTTTCTTCCGTAATTGGCATCTTCTCAGGCTCTCCATAAGTTGCACACGTGCTTGAATATATCAGGGTATTAACATTGTGTGCTGCCATAGCTTCCAATACCACCAGGGTATTTGATGTAATATTATGATAATACCTAAACAATTATAAAAAACGAAGATTAGAAAGTGAAAACATTTTAATATGTATATTTACTTTTACATCAGGGGCATAAAATAGAGTAAAATATGACTGAGATAAAGAAAAAAAGCCGAAAAGGGTATACTTACTTCAGTGGATCAAGGGTGCTCTCCCCAACGTATGCAACTGCTGCAAAATGCATCACTGCATCAAATGCATTTTCAGAAAATATTTTGTTTACCTGATACATATTTTATCAAGGAAACAAACAAACATGTGCATGTGTTATTTTTGAACCAAATAAAATATGTTTGTTTTGTAGGATACGACTTTTGCATCTCCCAAATCAGCATAAATGAATTGAAGTCTCCCAGGTTCTGGAAACAGGTCTTGGAGAACTTTGACTGCACCTATGTTTCCACGGGACAGATTGTCCTATAACAAAATTATACAAATTTACATCACTAACATGTAACATGGCATTCTAGTTGAATCTTTTAAATGATTAATAAAAAACAAAGAGATATACCACTATGGTTACACGGTAAGAGTCTTTCAGAAGGCGTAGTGTAGCATGAGAACCAATATATCCAGCACCTCCAGTAACTAACACATGAGTAACCCCTGTTTCATGCCTAGAGAACTTCAAAGAAGAAACGTTTAATTTTCTCAATTAGTTGTCATAATTTAACTTTGAATAAAAATTCCATTCGATCTTTATAAATTTTCATCTATTTTCACAACTACTTGTCATACTTTTGCTTTTGATGTTTGACCAACTGCTTCCAATTTCATGTAAAGATTTAATAGACAAGAAAAGTCAGTTTAGTGTCAAGTATGAAAGGTAATATAGATAGAAAAAGAGCTAAATAGTCCTATAAACATCCATCAGAAAAGAAACATGTAGACTGGTTCAAGTTCGTTTTCAACTTAACACACCCTTTAAGATGGATTCACATCTTTACATTGAAAAAGATAACAATTTAAGTTTGGAATGATTCTTAAACAATTGAAAACATATAACCGAATGGAAGAGGTCTATTCACTTACTGGGCTAACGGTCTTGAAAGTAGGGGATTGTTTGAGCATGAAAATGCATAATGCTGTAAGCACTAAAGCAAAAACAATCTTTCTTACAAACCCTTTTTTCTTGATTGGTTCTGTATGATCCACACCTACAACCACAAAAACCAAAAGTAACTTCAAACACAGTAAACTTTGGTGTTATAGGGTCATCAAGAAAGTTAATGTTTTTAACTAAGAAAATAAATCATGAAATAGCCATATAATAATAGAATAATCATGCAAAGATTAAGATATTCAGAGCACAAAATTGCATAGGTTAAATGAAGTTAATGAATGAATTTGTAACTTTACCTCCTAAAGCATAAGACCTGGTAGGCCTTGGCTGACTTCTTGGCTTGTTAAGGTTTAGCATTTGTACAAGAATCCCTCTGTGCAGAGGCGGACCCACAAATATTGTTCAGGGGTTGCAACAAATATAGTCAGCTGTAACACCTACATATACACGCGAAAATTCTGGTTTTAATCAGTAATAGAATGCAAAGGAAACAGAAATAAGAGCCTAGGTGATGGATGAGTTTTATCATCAAGAACAGCCACAAAATTCAATTGAAAAACTTCAAAACAAACTAAAATTGTTCACAAAACTAACAACTTGACATACATAGCAAGCGGGGGTTAATTCGAAATCCCAAAAGCTCGCTTTTCAATCACGTTTAAGCAACAACGTGAGATCACAGATTTAAAAAGCAAAATATAAACCATTTCCAAGATCTAAGGATTAGCAAGACGAAAATTACGAAAGAAAATCAAAAGTTCAAAAACACAAACATGCAAATAGGAAAATCGATCATTCATCAACCTCAAACAAGCTGCAAATCGAGTGAAATAAAATACATTTTACGAACGATTAGACAAAAGGGTTACCTGACAAAAGTAGCATCCAAAGAACCTGCGTGTGCAAAACAAGAATCAGAGACAATATATGAAGAGAGCAAAAGGGGGAAAAAGCACTTTCTTTTCTTTCACATTGGCAATGAAATCATGATCATATATATTGAGTTGAATGATTGACTGCAAAATCAGAAAAGGGATAACGCTCGGAAACCGAATACAGAAAACACAAACGTAATAAAGTGAAAATGTAGAGAGAGAGAGAGAGAGACGTACGATGAAGAAGAGTGGGAAAATCGAATGGGGTGCTTTTGATGAATGAATCGTGTTGGGGTCTCTGTATGTTTCTCTCTCTAGGTTTTGGTTTTGATTTTTGAACGAGGAGAGAGAGAGAGAGAATGGAGGAATCTCCGGAGATGGTGCCATCTGCCATGTTCTAAGTCAAAATGGAAGGAGAACAAGAATGTCTTCCCTAATACAAAATAAGTTTTTAAATTTATTAAATAAATAGGACCATATGAGTCTTTAAAATATATAGACTTGATTACATTTTTAATTATATAGTTTGGTTATGGAAAAATTATTTATGTCGTCAACAACACCTGTTATAGGTGTTGTTATACTCACAGCATATTTAAATAAAGGGTATATTTGTCTTTTTAGTGTTTAATGATTTAAGTGTTGTTGTGAGTGTAACAACACCTATGATAAGTGCTGTTGACAACATAGATGATTTTCCCTAAAATTATGTAATTGGTTTTTACATCACGAATTTTACGGGTTTGGTTTCTTTTGATTCTGATTTTCTTATATTATTAGTCTCTCCTTAATATAAAGCGATAAAATTATCTTTTTCTAATTAATTTATCTATTTTTAAGTGTTAAATATTGTTTTTTCTTTATTTTAAATACTAACGTATTCATTTTAACAAGAAAAAATCGTCTTCAACCTTTAAATTGATTTAAACACAACAAAGAGGATGTAGCCACCAACTTATGTAACCATACTTTCAATGAGTAAGAAAGTTACTCCAAACAACGAAGTTATACGGTTATGATTATTTGGCATTATGATCTAACGGGCACATTAATTCATCAAAGCTTTCACTAACAGTTGGTAATAGTTATATAGAATAGAGAAATTTGTCATTAATACATTATTAGTAGTGTTTATCCTTATTATATTAGAGTACATTGACATACATTTTATGCAAATTAATGAAGTATTTACTTTAATGTATACAATTAACCATTTACTTAAGACGTTTTAATTTCAAATTTTAGCAAGAATTATGTGTTTACCCTTAAACTTTTGTTCATAACATTTATATTCTCAATTTTTGTTGACTTGTTAACCGAGTTAAGGTCCATGTCATAGAAGAATCTGTAATGATTCTAGCTCAAGAGTTACTATTATTTGATGCTATGGTGAAATTAACATCATAGAAAAGCATGTCACATGATAAAAACTCTCAAGATATTTTCACTAATATAAACCATGTTTTAAGTCCAATCTTATGCTAATTAAGAACACATACAGTGATGATTGTCATCACTCGTTATTACATTAACATCACTAATCTGTGACTAAATGCCTATAGTAATAACTGTCATCACTTTTTTAATAAATTTGTTACCTTCTTGAACATTGCAAAAAAAGAAGGAAAAAGCCTCTGCTAGACGTTATGAGATCGACGACATCAAATTGCGGAGATAGGGAGAGTAGATGACAAGGCTTGTCATCACAACATGAAGCAGCAGCAGCATCATGGAGGCTACTCCACTTGTGCTAAAGCTTAAGGGTCCAAAATGATGATGATGCCAAGACAACACGAGGACTTTGTGTGCAAGAGCCGTATTTCCAAGGCACTCTTAGAACTAAAATGTTATTAACAACGAGTTACAATTGAAACTTTTAGGTGTGTTTGAAACAAGACAATAGAACTTCTAAAGAAAGAAAAGTCGGACAATATCTTTATCTTATCATTCCAAATATTTGGTTGCAATCGTAATCACAAGCTAACTGGATTTTAGGTTTCATTTTCACATACTTCTAAAATACAAGTAAGCTCTTTTGTTTAAAAAAAAGTACCGAATGTTACTCACCGACTCTTACATAAAGTTTATAATTTTATCTTTTCTTTTTGTGTGTTGCTATTATGAGTATTTATCTTTTTAAACGACAAATACTGACCTTATACTGTTCTTGTTAAACCTAATAATTGTTTAATCTTAAGGTTTGTTTATTTTATCTTTAACGATTTCTTAGAGTTCTTAATTTTAGTTAGTATAATAGTTTTGAAATTTCAATACATATTAACTATTTCGGTTCAAAAAACAAACAATCAATCAATCACACACAAAATGTTTATATGTCTATTTTATGCTAAAAAGCATCTGTTAAAGCACAAATAGATTTTTTTAAATGGCAAATACTCATACCCACTAAACCTACTCCTAAATCTACTCCATTGTTCACAACCGGAATTGAACCCACAATCTCTTGGGAAGGGGCACCACTCCACAACACCAGATACCGCTAGACTACAAGCCTTTAGGTTAAAAGCACAAATAGATGTATTTAAACATAAGGATCGATAAACCGAAATCATGTGATCCCAATAAAATAGAAGATAATATCATATTTTTAGAGTAAAGTATTAAACTCTTGCTTGCTACTTTTAATAAATAAGTATTTTGGACGTTATTTATGATCATTTTTCTATGTATTATTTTAAAAACTTATTTCAGTACTTTAACATGTACGTTTCAGTGTTTCAATGGTTTGGCCTTTCGTTAATACGTAATTAAATTATCAAGTATTATTTATTGCCTGTTTAAAGAGGGAATCTGATGTGTTGTATATATATGATCAATTATTGAACGTGCATTTTATATGTGGTCAACTTCCAGCAGGAACTTGTGAGGATATTGAATTCACTCCATCACTCACAGTCTCATTCCTTGTTCAATAATTATAACTAACTTAGTACCCCGTGTATAAATACGAGAGATTGTTAATGTAAATTTTAAACATTTATGTGTGAAACCTTAATATAATAAATTCATTTATTGATAACAAATCAAGAAATATTCATGAGAATTGGAAGATGAAGAAAGAAAATTGATATATTCACATATTTGCGCCGATAGTTGTTAGTGAAATTAGAAATTGACATGAAATCTAATAGTTGTCGGTGAATATTGCCCAACGGATTTGCGATAATAGTTGAATAAGGAATTAGGGTTTCGTTGAAGAATACTTTTGAATGACATTGGATCCGGTTAAGAAGACGGGTAATCAGCTTCTACTTAAGATCTACGCCCAACTTAAAATATACGACTTGTGGATTTTGACACAAGAAACTCTTCGTTCATTAGTCATTTTAGGAAATAAAGGAGGATGATTAGTGAGAGAAAAAAATCTAAGAATGAAATGATGACATCATAACCCTTTTCGTTAGTCATTTTAGGAAATAAATAAGGATGATTAGTAGGAAAAAAAATTCTAAAAGCAGAATGATGACGTAATAACCCCTTTAGTTAGTAATTATAGAAAGTAAAGGGGGATGCTTAGTGAGAATTTTTTTTAAAAGTGGAATGATGACATCATATCTCTCTTCGTTAGCCATTTTTATAAATAAAGGGGGATTGTTAGTGGAAAAAAAGTTTTAAAAGTAGAATGATAACATCATAACTCTTTGCTTTTAATATATATTAAAGATAAAGATTAAAGATTAAGGAAGAATTTTATTTATATCCTTACAAACTTCATAAATTACGTATATATCTTTGTAAACTTTGAAACTACATATATATCCTTACAAAACCTACAAAATTACATATACACCCAAACACATAATTAAATTACAATTAATCTTTTTAAAAACTAAAAACATTATCTTAAATTGATTTGTTATTATTAAAATACAAATAAATTTGTATATTACAAAATTACCACTCTTCTAAATCAAAACAATGAGGCTTTCATTTCATCGAGTAGCCCTCTTCGAATACAGAGGCTTTCGATCTGTTACAACCATAGTTCTTCATACCTACGCTTTCATTCCTTAAAATCCATCAATTAAATAGAGAATTTCGATCTGTTAGAGGGTTGAACAGAGGCACTCGATCGATTAAACTAGGTTCATACAATCCATTTCCTTCGGTTCAACAGAGGCTTCCATTCCATAGATTGAACAGAGGATTCCATCAATTCAACAGAGGCTTCCATCGATTGAACAAGGTTCATTCCTTACAATCCATCGATTGAACAAGCTTAATTCTCGAAGAGGTTTGAGCCCTAGAACTCGAACATATTATGGCCGATTGCCTTTTGATAGATTTGAATGAGTATGATGTCTCATATGGTTTGATTAGGAATTTGTCATGGTTTATTTGCAAATTATGTATTGCCAATTTGCAACCCATCGATTATTGTACTATTTTCAAGTAGTTGTTTGATTTATATATGGTTCCATTGAACCCATATAGAGCTGCCAAGGTTGAAAATTGATGTTTGTATTGTTGTAATTAATGACAACCTTTTTTTTGTTGGTTGCAGTCAATTGCAAGTTTGTTGTAACTTGCTGTAACCCATATAGAGCTGCTGTTTTGTTGAGTTGGGTGATTTCATGTTGTTCTTACATGTTGAGTTGAGTGATTTCATGTTGATATTACATGTTACAACAGGTTGGTAAGTCAAATGATAGTTTTCAGTTTGATAATAATCTTATGCAAGTGAGTAGTGGACGTGTTGCATTGGTGCAAACGGGTCATAGTTTGTTACATGGTGCAATTCAGATCACAGTTATCCTACTATTCGCTCGTCATAAGTTGTTGGTTTCAAAGCTAGTTTGGGCAATTCTCTGGTCAAGTAACCTGCTGTAAATGGGTCATGGACGCAAATCTGGTCATAAGTTGTTGGTTTCAAAGCTAGTTTGGGCAATTCTCTGGTCAAGAAACATGCTGCAATCTAATCAAGTAACCTGTTGCAAATGGGTCATGGATGTGCTTATTTTTTGTTTTACTAGTTGGGTCCCTTGGGGTTCTCTTAGGTTGGTATTATGCTTCCGGCTATGGTTTTCCCTTTAAGGCATGTCTTGGGTGGGTTTCCATAGACTGTTATGTATTCTTTTCTCTCCTTCTTAATAAAAATTAATTTGCTCCTTTGACTTGTGTTTAAACACTGATATAGCTTTTAAATATCACCTGCTCCTCATATAGTGCAAACGCAGACCCAAAACCCAGCATGTACACAATTACTATTGAACTTCAGGAAAACACATCATGACCCGACCCAATTTCTGTTCCCTTACATGAGAAATCACCATATTTAAGATACATTACATAACAAAATAAACCAGATTCATTACATACCTAAATGAAACCACCACTTTCATATTCATCACATAACAAGAATAAACCACTAATTCAACACCAAGTTAACATAACAAAATCATCAAGTTTACATAATAAAATCACCATGACCTACACTGGACTTCTAACTTGAGTTCTCGCTTTCAATTATCTACATTCATTGTCCTGTTCCTTTTTCGTCCTATGAAACATAAACAATCATTAGGGTAATATTATTGTTTTTTATATTGCTTCCTAAATAAAACAAAGTATTAAAGTAGAACTACCTTTTACTAATGGATATTTTGTGAGAATCTTGAGGTGTACTAGAAAGTGGTGCCAAATTCTTGCATGTTCATTCATGGTGTCCATATATACCACAACGTGGACACCTATGTCTTTTTCTAGGCCCATCAGGCGGTATGATTCTACTCGTTTTTGGTCTTCCAGGCGGGCGTTTGATAATAGGTGGGTGAATTTTCTCACTTGTTTCTATATGCTCCTATTGATCTTTTACGGGCATCGGAGCGATTTCTAATGCGTATGCTTCTTAAAAATTTTCTACTGTGAAATATGGATCAATATATGTATCCCAATTAACCTTCCTTGTAAAAGCAATAAAAGCCGCTACATGCACGCAGGGAAGACCTTAACTTGCCAAACTCGACAACTACATGTTCTCTCGTCAAGTAGATCTCAACGTTTCTCTTTGTACTTTACTTCAGCTCGCTGCTTCTACAAACTTTAAATTCACCCAAGTTCTACTTCAAAAAATAAACAATATTATTAAATATTTTCTTTTTATAAGGGATAATTTAAAAGAAAATTAATAGTTATATTTCGTACAACTTGCCTTAGAGATTCTCTTGAGGTATTTCCTAGCACTAGGAATTAATGAGCCCCTCAATTTGGTCACATTCTTCTTTTTCTTGTTAAAAGGGTCCATAAGCTTTTCTCTTATGCCATCAAGAAGATCAATAACAGATTTATAGCGCATTTCACCTATGCAAGAGTTAAAAGTTCCAAAAAATAATGTTATTAATGTAATCACACTTGACTATGGTGCCAAACTTGCTTCTGCTCCAAATTTTCTTATGGTTCTGATTCAAATATACAATTGCTTTTTCATGTACACTAGCAATTTTGCTTAATAATTTGTCATGCTTACTAATATTATAGGTATTTGCAACACCCCATAGTTTGACCATGAAGAAATCATCTCGAAAATGTTTCTTGAAATTGCTATATAAGTGCCTCATGCATTCTTGATGCTCAACATTAGGATACACCTGTGTGATGGCTACTTCCAACCCTTTTTGCATATTAGAGGATATTACAAGACCTTTTGGTGTGCCAATCGTTTTTTTAGTGACTCAAGGAACCAATTCCATGATTTTGTGTTCTCTTATTCAAGCACAAAATATGCTATCGAAAACATGCCATTGTTACCATCAATATTCGTTGTAGCAACCAATACACCATTAAACTTCCCTTTCAAATGACAAGCATCCAGCCCAATGTAAGGACGACAACCGGTAAGAAACCCTTTAAAGCAAGCTGATAATGATATGAAAAATCATAGGAAATATTTCTTGTCACCCTTTGTCTCGAAATCAATTTCAACCACACTTCCTTGGTTTCTTTTTCGTATTTCCTCTTTGAAATCAACAATTTTCAAGAAAGAGTCATCCCAGTTGCCATACATATAATTGTAAGCTTGTTCTTTTCCTCTAAAGACTTATATACGGTACATCGACATTATAAGTTTTCATAAGCTATTTATTGAGCTTAATACAAGATACATCCCCATCAGATTTCAACTTGTCAGTGACTACATCAGCAATCCATCCTTGAGTGGCGTGCTTATTGCCACACTTATTACTTTAAGTACAAGAATGTGCCTCGACAAATTTCTTCACCTACAAAAATGTATATAAATAATAAAAAATTATGTTAACAAAACAACCACTTTAAAAAAATCTAATGTTTCTTAAATCATATATTTACTTAAAAAGTAACTCCATCTAGAGTAATAGAAGCGTGAATTCTCCACTCATGAGTTAATGTATAATGATTTAAAGCTCGTCTAAAAACAAATCACATTTGGAAATTTCGAATTCAGATTTATGGTTGTACCTTTCTTACTATATTTGTAAGTCTCACAATCGTCATTCAGAAACTCATATTCATTATTGGTACTGTGACAACTATGATAACTATCTTCACTTGGACAGTTTGAGTCGGAATTGTAACATCCCAATTTTTTTTTGCAATAGATACGAATTAAAAGTCACACCGAAGTAAATATTGTAACTGTTAATTATATCCCGAGTAAATATTAAGACCGAATTCTTGAATTCGAACAACGGTGATTGTTTAAAATAGAACAGGAATTGAAAATTGTCTAATAACACCGCGGAAGCAAAGTTGAGGATGAGCTATCAAGCACGAGCTGGAGCCCCGCCGTAGTCATCATCTGAAAAGATAGTTAAACAACAACCATAAGCACAAGGCTTAGCGAGCACTTTACATACAACTAAAACCAAACATCACATTCAACTTGTTTCACATATGCAACATCAATCATTCCCGCTACTGGAGTTGACGGTCCCTCATTCCCGCTACCGTAGTAAACAGTCCCTCATTCCCATCACCGAAGTGAATGGTCCCATCATTCCCGTCATTGAAGTGAACGGTCTTATCATTCCCGTCACCGAAGTGAACAGTCTCATCATTAAGCAAGGCATATCATATCATTTAACACATGTCATAGTCATATAGCATCAGTTTAGATTGTAAGTAAGAATACTCACTTATTCGCAGTTCAGTCACAGAGTTCTTAGTTTAGGAATTCACTTGTGGTTACTCTTCAATTGGCCGTCACCTACAGCAAGCCCAATTAAATTAATACCGGGTACTAATCTGTAACACCGTGCTTTTGAGAACCAAAATTTTCTTTTTAAAATACAATTTAAGTTTCCAAACCGCGTGGGTTTGTTTGTAAACAAAACATTTACACCTGGTTTCATAATTTAAATAAGCAGCGGAAGAAAATACGTGGCAATTTATATACAATCAAAATTTTGCCACATTACATCGTTTGGTGTTACTGATACTTAACCGGCCGACCATTATCAGAGTATAAGTACAAACATAATATTATCAAATGTTTAAAAAATGGTGTTCCTCCCAAAACAAATAACTACCCACAGGCACCCGAGCTCACAGCCTAAGGATCACATGCACATGCGAGAGAGAGTATATGTTTGCTATAAAAGCTAGTGAATACAGAATAGCATAACAATCAACATAAGTATATCACATATCATCAATCATGATCAAACAGTGCTATCCTAGCATCTCGCGATGAGCTGGCGTAGTCAGAAGGCGACATATCTTGCAGGGTAGCGAACCCGGCTCAATGC